>JABXJD010003431.1:5000-15000 GCA_013375575.1 Percina caprodes
ACGCAGCGGGGGCGTGTCCCGCCATCGATGCAGATCTGACACTTTGATATTTTATTATATTTTTGAAGAGTTTTTAGAAAAAAAAACTGAAAAAAAAAGTTGAACTAAATGAATAATAAATGACAGCTAACTTAGAAAAATACGACCAAAAAAAGCCGAGTACGTCCTCAAGATGGAGGTCGCCTCTGGTAACTTAACTTGATGCGTGATGTCAGTGTGTTAACACACACACACACACACACACACACACACACACACACACACACACACACACACACACACACACACACACACACTCGCAGGAGAGAAAATGTCTAATGTCTTAGATATTAACCCTAACCCAACTTCAGGGACCTAAAAAACAACACAGGTGTTAAATATTAGATATTAATAAACAGTTAATAGTCATTAATACAGGCAGGTGAGAAAACAATTAAGAAAATAAAAAATAAATTTTAAAAAATAAATTAAATACAAAATAAAGAGAAAAAAAAATAAAGAGAAAAAATTAATAAAAAAATACAAAAGAGAAAAAAATAAATGAATAAGAAAAATAAAAAAGAATAAAATTAAAGAATAAAAAAATAAATACAAAATTGATTAACAAAAAAAATTAAGAGAATGAATTAATAAATAATAAAAAGAATAAAATTAAAAATACAATATATATATATATATATATATATATATATATATATATATATATAAATATATAAATATATATATATATATATATATATATATATATTTATATGTGTCAAGTATGAGGAAAAAAGTTGCAGCTTGTATGCAAATAATTAATTGCCTGAATGAATATTTAATGGTTACTGGAGCTGCTGCAAGGCTTCATGTTGTTATTTTTACACTTTACGCCTCTATTTGTGCCTGACCTGCACACACACACACACACACACACACACACACACACACACACACACACACACACACACACACACACACAACACACACACACACACACACAGACGCACACCTTTACCCAAAGACATGAAATCAACTTTCTGTGGTTCAAATAGTAGGCCTATTAGCATCTTGCCTATTTTAAGTAAATTATTGGAAAAGATTGTATTTAATCAAGTGCAAGATTACTTTTCGAACAATGATTTGACTACGATGTTTCAGCATGCTTATAGACTACGATGTTTCAGCATGCTTATAGACTACGATGTTTCAGCATGCTTATAGACTACGATGTTTCAGCATGCTTATAGACTACGATGTTTCAGCATGCTTATAGACTACGATGTTTCAGCATGCTTATAGACTACGATGTTTCAGCATGCTTATAGACTACGATGTTTCAGCATGCTTATAGACTACGATGTTTCAGCATGCTTATAGACTACGATGTTTCAGCATGCTTATAGACTACGATGTTTCAGCATGCTTATAGACTACGATGTTTCAGCATGCTTATAGACTACGATGTTTCAGCATGCTTATAGACGTGGTCATTCCACCTGCACTGCAATGACACAAATGTCAGATAGCTGGTTAACATCTATTGACAACTCAATGCTTGTGGGTACACTACTACTAGACTTCAGCGCTGCCTTTGATGTGATTGACCATGACATTTTGATTTCTAAACTTATTAGCTATGGTTTTACTTTCTCTGCAATCAAGTGGTTTAAGAGCTATTTGTCTGAGAGGTCGCAAAGAGTTTATTTTAATGGTGCTTTATCTAGTAGCAAGTCCCTGGACTGTGGTGTTCCTCAAGGAAGTTGTCTTGGACCTTTGTTATTTTCAATTTTTACAAATGATATGCCGTATATACTCAGTAAGGCTAAATTGACTATGTTTGCTGATGATACTACTCTTTATTATGCAGCCCCTACATGTTTAGAGATTAATCAGGTTCTGTCTAGTGAGATTAGCAAACTGTATAATTGGATCAAAACAAATAAACTTGTCCTAAATATTTCAAAAACTGTGAGTATAATATTCGGTTCTAAGTATAGATTATCTGATAATCCCAAAATTGATAAACACGTAAATGGTCAAAATGTACAGCAAGTAAAAAAGGTGAAGCTTTTGGGACTTTGGCTTGATTCCACATTGTCATGGTCGGATCATATTAATAGTGTTGTTACTAAAATGGGTAGAGCGGTGGCAGTTGTTCGTAAATGTGCACAGCTTTTAAAATTACAGTTGTTTAGGCGTGTTGTTTGTTCATTGGTTCTGTGTCATTTGGATTATTGTTGTGTTGTATCGTCTGCGGCATCAAGCAGTCATTTAAAAAAATTACAAGTTGCACAAAATAAGGCTGCAAGACTGGTTCTTGGTTGTTCTTGGAGAACTAGAGTTGCAGAGATGCATGAACGTCTTGCTGGTTGGACGTCAAGCATAGACTATCTGTTAATATGTTAGTACATTTTCATGGAATTATTAATACTGGGATTCCTACATTTCTTTATGATAATATAACTTATTGCTCAGATATGCATTCACATTATACAAGAGGGGTGAATAGTCGACAGATTTCTTTACCACTACCTAAATCTGACTGTATGAAGAGGACTGTGTTTTATAGGTCAGCTGTATATTGGAACAATCTTCCAGTTGGGATCCGGGACAACGAGGGAAAAAAGGCTTTAAAAAAAGACTTAGACTACATTTGTTTTCGATATCATAATATTATCTGGATTGGTTGAGTGAGGTTGTATCATGTGCTATATTATTCTTTATTATATTTAGTTTGTTAGTATTTTTTGCATTGTCAATTTTGTTTGTGAATTTATATATGATATATTTGTGAGTAATTTTGATTGTATTTATAGTCTTTTGGATGTATTGTTTGGACCCCAGGAAGACTAGCTGTCGTCTTGGCGTCAGCTAATGGGGATCCTTTTAAAATAAACAAATAAACACGCACACACACGCACACACAAACACACAGACATGCGCGCACACACACACACACACACACACACACACACACACACACACACACACACACAGACACACAGATACACCTTTTTCTGTTACAGGAGTCTGACTTGGGGGCAAATCTGTGCAAAACTGCTTAAATTCCTCAAATTTAAGACTCATCAGCTGGTCTTCCTCTGCAGAGGAGGGAAAAAAGAGAGGAGAAGAATGAAAAGAGAGGAGAAGAATGAAAAGAGAGGAGAAGAATGAAAAGAGAGGAGAATAAGGTGACGAAGAGGAGGAGAAGGAGAGAAAGATGAAGAGGAAGAGGATGATGTGTCTGTCCTACTTTTTCTCTCTTTTCTATTTTTAGATTCTGGATTTTTCTTCGTCCTCTAGTGACTTGCTGATGTCATCAAACACACACACACACACACACACACACACACACACACACACACGCACAGACACACACACACACACACACACACACACACACGCACAGACACACACACACACACACACACACACACACACACACACACGCACAGACACACACACACACACACACACACACACACGCACACACACACACACGCACAGACACACACACACACACACACACAGGTAACACAGACACACACACAGGTGACACACACATACACACACACAGGTAACACAGACACACACACACACACACACACACACACACACACAGGTAACACAGAGACACACACACACACACACAGGTAACACACACACACACACACACACAGGTGACACACACACACACACACACACACACACACACACACACACACACACACACAGGTAACACAGGTCTGAGCCGGACTAAACTGATTAAAAACTGATTAAAAACTGATTATTTAATTTATTTGATTGTTTAAAATGGTAAAAATGCACCAACTGACTTCCTGTAAGATGTTACAGACGAACAGGAAGCTACACTTCAGCAGTGAGTCGCTTCACTGTAAGAAGTTCAGCTTTTCATCTGTACTCCCCTCTCATCCCTCCATCCTCTGATCCTGTTGTGGCTCAGGTGTTTTTCCATTTCCCCCTAAAACCAGGTATTAGTCTAATCCGTGCGCTCTCTGCAGCACGCTGAACCTTGCAGAACATTCGGGGATTACAGGCGCCGAACAATAACTTTTTACCGCTGACAGACTCAGATTATTATTCTAAGTGTGTGACAACATTATGGGATGGATCCCTACAGAGATAGACCTTCTAGTTAAAGAGGAAGATCCTTTTATCTCCACCAGACTCCATGTAAATAATCACTACTTTTAGCGTGTATAGAGCAGCATATCTCCACCAGACTCCATGTAAATAATCACTACTTTTAGTGTGTATAGAGCAGCATATCTCCACCAGACTCCATGTAAATAATCACTACTTTTAGTGTGTATAGAGCAGCATATCTCCACCAGACTCCATGTAAATAATCACTACTTTTAGCGTGTATAGAGCAGCATATCTCCACCAGACTCCATGTAAATAATCACTACTTTTAGCGTGTATAGAGCAGCATATCTCCACCAGACTCCATGTTAATAATCACTACTTTTAGCGTGTATAGAGCAGCATATCTCCACCAGACTCCATGTAAATAATCACTACTTTTAGTGTGTATAGAGCAGCATATCTCCACCAGACTCCATGTAAATAATCACTACTTTTAGCGTGTATAGAGCAGCATATCTCCACCAGACTCCATGTTAATAATCACTACTTTTAGCGTGTATAGAGCAGCATATCTCCACCAGACTCCATGTAAATAATCACTACTTTTAGCGTGTATAGAGCAGCATATCTCCACCAGACTCCATGTAAATAATCACTACTTTTAGCGTGTATAGAGCAGCATATCTCCACCAGACTCCATGTAAATAATCACTACTTTTAGCGTGTATAGAGCAGCATATCTCCACCAGACTCCATGTAAATAATCACTACTTTTAGCGTGTATAGAGCAGCATATCTCCACCAGACTCCATGTAAATAATCACTACTTTTAGCGTGTATAGAGCAGCATATCTCCACCAGACTCCATGTAAATAATCACTACTTTTAGCGTGTATAGAGCAGCATATCTCCACCAGACTCCATGTTAATAATCACTATTTTTACAATGTGTAAAGATTTAAGATCCACATAAATGTGCGTTTTAATATCATAACGAACGTCCGATTGTTTACAAACACTCTGACCTCCTGCAGGGAGATATGGGATCTGTTTCCTCTCCTTTAATGCTCTAATCCCTCCATCCCTTTAATTCATGAAGTGGTTTCAAAGCCACACACACACACACACACACACACACACACACACACACACACACACACACACACACACACAGTGGTTAAATCAGGGCAAGCTCCTGCTGCCTCGCTGCTCTACTGTACAGGCCTGAGGCTGTTTGTGCGTGCGTGTATGTGTGCATGTGTGTGTGTGTGTGCATGTGTGTGTGTGTGTGTGTGTGTGTGTGTGTGTGTGTGTGTGTGTGTGTGTGTGTGTGAGTCATCCTCCAGCAGAGTAGAGCTGCAGTCTCATTCAGTGTGTGTGATGTTTCTGATACATGAAGTAGTTCAACACGGGACTGTCTCCCCCATAAGTGGTACGTTCCAGCATCACATGACCTATATTCAGGTTCCTAGTGGCGGCGCCCTCTAGTGGCCGTGGTAGTTCAGACGGGAGCAACGCAGGTAGTGGGGGGGGGGGTACCTGACCTGAGACCTGATTCAATCCTCAGGTTCATTCATGGATCAACTTCCTGTAGTTTTCATTTATTTATGTCAAAGAGCAGGAAGTGGAGACATGAAACTAAATATTAAAACTACGATCCGTCCCAGACACCCAGAGACGGCTCATTCTTCTTCTTCTTGTTTAATTCATGTCAAAGTCAAGATTGTTACATCCTATCTCTCTCTCTCTCTCTCTCTCTCTCTCTCTCTCTCTCTCTCTCTCCCCCCCTTCTCTCCCCCTCCTCCCCCTCCCCCTCTCTCTCTCTCTCTCTCTCTCTCTCTCTCTCTCTCTCTCTCTCTCTCTCTCTCTCTCTCTCTCTCTCCCTCTCTCTGTCTCTCTCTCTCTCTCTCTCTCTCTCCCTCTCTCTGTCTCTCTCCCTCCATCCTCCCTCTCTCTCTCTGTTGTTTTATTTCTGGAGGATCCAGGATTTCTGTGATTTGCTGCCGACTCAGCGACGACTAAAAATACCTCAGACGTCTGACGGGGAGCCCAGAGACACCAAGAGTCCTAAAATGGGAGGCAGCTACTACATGGAGGACATGGAGGACAAGGAGGACATGGAGGACACGGTGGACACGGAGGACATGGAGGACATGGAGGACACGGTGGACACGGAGGACACAGAGGACATGGAGGACATGGAGGACACGGAGGACACAGTGGACACGGTGGACACGGAGGACAAGGAGGACACGGAGGACACGGAGGACATGGAGGACACGGTGGACACTGAGGACATGGAGGACACGGTGGACACGGTGGACACGGAGGACACGGAGGACATGGAGGACACGGAGGACATGGAGGACATGGAGGACACGGAGGACACTGAGGACATGGAGGACACAGAGGACATGGAGGACATGGAGGACACGGAGGACAAGGAGGACACGGAGGACACTGAGGACATGGAGGACATGGAGGACACGGTGGACACGGAGGACACAGTGGACACGGTGGACACGGTGGACACTGAGGACACAGTGGACACGGTGGACACGGAGGACAATGAGGACACGGTGGACACGGAGGACATGGAGGACACGGAGGACACGGTGGACAAGGAGGACATGGAGGACACTGGAGCAGCTGATACACGGCGGAGACGTCTCTCGTTAGCATCTCGGAGGCTACTTCAGACGCTACAGAAGTCTCTCGTTAGCATCTCGGAGGCTACTTCAGACGTTACAGAAGTCTCTCGTTAGCATCTCGGAGGCTACTTCAGACGCTACAGAAGTCTCTCGTTAGCATCTCGGAGGCTACTTCAGACGTTACAGAAGTCTCTCGTTAGCATCTCGGAGGCTACTTCAGGCTACAGAAGTCTCTCGTTAGCATCTCGGAGGCTACTTCAGACGTTACAGAAGTCTCTCGTTAGCATCTCGGAGGCTACTTCAGACGCTACAGAAGTCTCTCGTTAGCATCTCGGAGGCTACTTCAGACGTTACAGAAGTCTCTCGTTAGCATCTCGGAGGCTACTTCAGACGCTACAGAAGTCTCTCGTTAGCATCTCGGAGGCTACTTCAGACGCTACAGAAGTCTCTCGTTAGCATCTCGGAGGCTCCTTCAGACGTTACAGAAGTCTCTCGTTAGCATCTCGGAGGCTACTTCAGGCGTTACAGAAGTCTCTCGTTAGCATCTCGGAGGCTACTTCAGACGCTACAGAAGTCTCTCGTTAGCATCTCGGAGGCTACTTCAGACGCTACACAAGTCTCTCGTTAGCATCTCGGAGGCTACTTCAGACGCTACAGAAGTCTCTCGTTAGCATCTCGGAGGCTACTTCAGACGTTACAGAAGTCTCTCGTTAGCATCTCGGAGGCTACTTCAGACGTTACAGAAGTCTCTCGTTAGCATCTCGGAGGCTACTTCAGGCGCTACAGAAGTCTCTCGTTAGCATCTCGGAGGCTACTTCAGACGCTACAGAAGTCTCTCGTTAGCATCTCGGAGGCTACTTCAGACGCTACAGAAGTCTCTCGTTAGCATCTCGGAGGCTACTTCAGACGCTACAGAAGTCTCGTTAGCATCTCGGAGGCTACTTCAGACGTTACAGAAGTCTCTCGTTAGCATCTCGGAGGCTACTTCAGACGCTACAGAAGTCTCTCGTTAGCATCTCGGAGGCTACTTCAGACGCTACAGAAGTCTCTCGTTAGCATCTCGGAGGCTACTTCAGACGCTACAGAAGTCTCTCGTTAGCATCTCGGAGGCTACTTCAGACGCTACAGAAGTCTCTCGTTAGCATCTCGGAGGCTACTTCAGACGCTACAGAAGTCTCTCGTTAGCATCTCGGAGGCTACTTCAGACGTTACAGAAGTCTCTCGTTAGCATCTCTTAGTTACAGTCATAAAAATGTATATTATATTATGTCACAGGAAGCGGGGGTAATCTGCAGCGCTCCGTCCTCATTAACACTTATTAACAGAGTAAACCACCAGCTAATGGGTTGATAAACACGGTGGGGGGGGGGAACAGCTGGGAGAGAAGGAGGTCATTTAAAACTATTCTAATTAATCCCAAATTCTCCGGGAAGGTAACGAGAGACAGACTCTCTTATGATGATGATGATGATGATGAGGATGATGATGATGATGATGATGATGATGATGATGATGATGAGGATGATGATGAGGATGATGATGAGGATGAGGATGATGATGATGATGATGATGATGAAGCAGCAGCCGAGCCCCGAGCTGGATGACTCAGCAGGATGTCAGCGCTGCGTCCAGAGCGGCCTGCAGGCGGCGCTGTGACGCCCGTTATCTCGCCGCTGTTGGCAGAGAAGCAGCCAAACGAGAGTGTGTGTGTGTGTCTGTGTGTGTGTGTCTGTGTGTGTGTGTCTGTGTGTGTGTGTGTGTGTGTGTGTGTGTCCTTTCTCGTCCAGCGAGCTGCAGATGCACACGACCGAGGAAATGAGCCGCATGGCTGAATGATGACATCAGTGTCAAGAGGACCGAGCACACACACACACACACACACACACACACACACAGAGACACACACACAGAGACACACACACACACTCACACAGACACACACACACAGAGACACAGAGACACACACACACACAGAGACACACACACCTGACACAGAGACACACCTCACACACCTCACACACACACACACACACACACACACACACACACACACACACACACACACAGAGACACACACACAGAGACACACACACACACCTCACACAGAGACACACACACACACAGAGACACAGAGACACACACACACACAGAGACACACACACACACACACCTCACACAGAGACACACACACACACAGAGACACACACACACACAGAGACACACACACACACACACACACACACACACACACACACACACACACACACACACACACAGAGACACACACACACACACACACACACTGACACAGAGACACACACACACATACACACACACACACACACACACACCTGACACAGAGACACACCTCACACACCTCACACACACACACACACCTGACACAGAGACACACACACACACACACACCTGACACAGAGACACACACATACTCAGAGACACACACACACACTGCAAGCTTCTCCTGGACTATACGGTGATTCCTCTGCTATGTGACGTAAGTCTCGTGGTTATGATGCAGTCGTTAGCGACGGAGCATAGCGTGAGATAACGGAGCCTTTTATACGTTGTCGTATTTATTTAAAAATAAACAACGGTCAAATAGTCTTTAAACGCTTCGGATGGAAAGTATTCACTGTCAAAATGAATGGGAGTCAATGGGATGCTAACAAAATGAATGGGAGTCAATGGGATGCTAACAAAATGAATGGGAGTCAATGGGATGCTAACAAAATGAATGGGAGTCAATGGGATGCTAACAAAATGAATGGCAGTCAATGGGATGCTAACAAAATGAATGGGAGATCAGATATAATGCAGCTTTAAGGAGGCCCCCCCCCTGCAGGAGATCAGATATAATGCAGCTTTAAGGAGGCCCCCCCCCTGCAGGAGATCAGATATAATGCAGCTTTAAGGAGTCCCCCCCCCCTGCAGGAGGACAGATATAATGCAGCCCCCCCCCACACTTTTCTTCTCAGTATTATTATTATTTTACAGTCTGTGATAACAAACAGGAAGTTTGTCTCCCTAAATCCTCAAATGTAAAACAACAAAACGCACAGATGTTGCATCCTAATCCCTCCCTCCTCCCTCCCTTCCTCCCTCCCTTCCTCCCTCCCTTCCTCCCTCCCTCCCTCCTCCCTCCCTTCCTCCCTCCCTCCCCTCCTCCCTCCCTTCCTCCCTCCCTCCTCCCTCCCTCCTCCCTCCCCTCCTCCCTCCCTCCCCTCCTCCCTCCCTCC
>JABXJD010003431.1:20000-23998 GCA_013375575.1 Percina caprodes
TTTAATGGAGAGACTAAATACTTCCAAGATAATAAATCAGGAGAACTTTACTACAACCAAGTGATCGGACCGACATTGCCTAGTAATTAGGTATCTGATGGGACTAGCACCAGAAGTACATCGGATATAGGTATGATGAACTGAGTCAAGAACTGGCCTGATATAAAGCTTTGAGTTGGGAATTAGAATACGGACATAAATGGGAGAATATAATATTGTACAATTACTGATTTCCTTGCTTTGTATATTATATTGATTTAATTGATTCGCTAGAAAGGATGGTAGATAGTTGCCTAATTTGTTAACATTGTGCCAGATAAAGACTCAACAATATATTTAGAGTGTAATCTGAGAGTTACAGAGTTATATTATGGAAATTGAATTCAAAGGAGTTCAGCTTACTTATTTAAGACAGCAACTTGACAATTAGAGTGGCAATACAATTTTTTTTGTTTGAATGTATGTTTATGAATGTATATATGTGGATTAATTTAGTTGTTTTTTGTAAATTTTGTTACTCCGATATAGAATCTAACAGTATGAAGCCAAAAAGATATTAAATTTTGGTATGTTACATAAACTACCAAAGAAAGGTCTTAAAATTGCCCATATTAATATATGCAGTCTCAGGAATAAATTGAGTGACTTAACAGGTTTACTGCAACCAAATAACTTGCACATATTGGCAGTGTCTGAAACCCATTTAGACTCTACATTTGATGACGCAACTTTGATGATTGATGGATACAACATGTTTAGGAATGATAGGAATTCATATGGAGGAGGAGTTGCTATTTATATTCAACGTCATATACCTGTCAAAGTGATGCAAGACTTAATGTATTCTAGTATTGAAGTAATCTGGCTAAAAGTTAGCCTGAAACATCTGAAGCCGATACTCATTGGATGTTGTTATAGACCTCCAAATGCTAATAGTGAGTGTTTGGACAAAATATGTGAAATGCTGGATCATGTTAGTACTATGAATCTTGAGACTTATTTAATGGGTGATTTCAACATAGACTGGAATTCCTCTGACTGCCCTAGGAAAATTAAATTAATGAGCACAGCGACGGCATGTGGATTATCGCAGGTAATTGATAAACCGACTAGAATATGTATAAAAAGGGATGGTACTCGATCGGCTTCCTGTATTGACCACATGTTTCTAAATAGACCAGAATTTTGCTCAAACTGTTTATCTGTGCCAGTTGGTTGCAGTGACCATAACCTTATTGCAATTGTAAGGAAAACAAAAATTCCTAAATTGGGTCCAAAAGTAATAATGAAAAGGTCTTTTAGAAGATTTAATCAATTGCAATACGAAGATGATGTCAGAAATGCTAACTGGTCAGAGGTATTTCTACTAAAGAATCCAGAGAAAGCATTTCAGCTTTTTGATCAAATTTTAATGACAATTGTAGAAAATCATGCACCAATTAAAAAGTTTACTGTTCGAAATGTCAACACCCCGTGGTTAGATGAAGAATTAAAAGATCTTATGAAAGAAAGAGATTTAGCTAAACAAGCAGCAATCGTATCTACTTTCAATTCAGATTGGCAAATATATTGTAAACTTAGAAATTGTGTAACGAACTTAAATAGGAAGAAGAAGAAATTGTACTATAATAAGAAAATTACAGAAATAAAACATGATAGTAAACAGTTATGGAATACATTGAATAATATATTAAGAGGAAATGATAAATCAACTCCGGCTTATTTAGAAAATGAAGGTGATATTCTTACTAAACCAAGTGATATAGCAAATTATCTCAATGATTATTTCATAAATAAAGTAAATAATCTTAAAAAGACTACACAGCTACATAACACGGACTTGTCAAAAATATTGATAGATAAGATCATGGAAGGTAAAATATGTAGCTTTCAATTTAAGAGTGTCAGTGTCTCAAAGGTTGAATTACTTCTGATGAATTGTAAAAATAAACCACCTGGTGTGGACTATCTCGAATATAAATTGATTAAGCCTATAGTTTCACTCATTGCTCCTATTATTGCACACATAATTAATAACTGTTTTATGGAAAATATATGTTTGCAAGCATGGAAAATATGTAAAGTTGTGCCAATACCTAAGAATAAGAAAATGCCTTTCTCTGGATCAAACAGTAGACCAATAAGCTTATTACCAATTCTTGGTAAAATAATGGAAAGAATTGTTTATGAACAGATTCAGGTTTATTTTTTAAATAATAATTTAATTACAGTTTTTCAGCATGCATACAGAGGAAAACACTCAACAGCTACTGCCCTGACTCAGATGATTGATGACTGGTTTAAGGATATCGTGAAAAGAAAATAATAGGTGTTGTAATGCTTGATTTTACAGCAGCATTTGATATAATTGACCACAATTTACTGTTGAAAAAATTGGAATATTATGGTTTTTCACAAACAGCATTATTATGGATGGAAAGTTATTTGACTGATAGGAGACAATTAGTTTACTTTAATGGAAGTTGTTCAAGAATAAGGCTTGTGGAACAAGGAGTGCCTCAGGAAGTTGTCTTGGGCCACTCCTTTACACAATCTTTACAAATGACTTACCATCTGTACTAGATAAAGCGAGCATCTCGATGTTTGCGGATGATTCTACTATATATATGTCAGGAACTGATATTGGTGATCTAAATACGGACCTACAGAGAGCTACAGTTAGTGGTGGACTGGATAAGGAGTAATAAATTGATTCTTAATGAATCTAAAACTATTAGTTTAGTAGTTGGAACTCATTTTTCTTTACGTTCCAAACCGAAACTTAAACTTAGTATTGACCAAATTTTTGTGGCGCAAAGAGAAGAGGCAAAATGTTTGGGTGTTATGATTGACCATAGACTGAGTTGGGACAAACATGTTCAGAAGTTGGTAACTAAAATGGGCAACACCTTGTCAGTTATTAAAGGTGTGCACACATCTTCACACCACAAACAGTTAAATTAGTCCTTCAAGCTTTGTTTTTTCACACCTGGATTACTGCTCAGTAGTGTGGTCCAGCACTTCGCAACTAATATGAAAAAATTACAAGTGATTCAGAATAAAGCTGCACGTGTGGCTCTCTCGTGTGGGTTTAGATCAAATGTTGATAAAATGCATGAACAACTCTCATGGCTTAAAGTTAAAAATAGATTTGTGTATTCGTTAATGGTTTTCTTATATAATGTTATAACAAACAAAACACCTTTTACTTTATTTACAAAATTATCTTTTAGTACTACTACACATCACTATAGAACGAGGCATGCAGTAGGAGGGAGTTTTATTTTACCTAAAGTAAAAACTAAATCAATTCAACGTTCAGTTAGGTACAGAGCAATGTGTGAATGGAACTCTCTCCCAAAGACCATCAAACACGACTCTCAATATGGTTTTAAAAATCACTTAAAACATATTTATTTCAAAGGAATTGAACATTTAATATGAAATTAGTTGGGTATAGGGCTTTTGTTATCCTATTTCTTAAAATAGATTTATCTATTCGGAGTAGTGCTTTTGTTTTATTTGTATTAATTGCATTAACTGTATGATTTTGATTTTAGTGTTAAATGTATGTCTGTGTGTGTAATGAAGTGTTGAAATGAGTATTGTCAAGGAAAGATTGTAGGACCCCAGGAAGAATAGCTTTTAGTGTATGCTAAAGCTAATGGGGATCCAAATAAACAAACAAACAAACACACACACACACAGCATAACACACACACACACACACACACACACACACAGCATAACACACACACACACACACACACACACACACACACACAGCATACACACACACACACACACACAGGCCACACACACACACACACACACACACACACACACACACAGCATAACACACACACACACACACACACACACACACACACACACACAGCATAACACACACACACACACACACACACACACACACACACACACACACACACACACACACACACACAGCATAACACACACACACACACACACACAGCACA
>JABXJD010002032.1:0-64440 GCA_013375575.1 Percina caprodes
AAAGTGAATGGCTTGTTTGTCAAGTTGGACATCAAACTGTCTTTCTTCTTCTCCTTATCCAGTGTTCACATCTTTTTCGCTCAGAAGAAGAGCGCAGTTCAAAGATTTGAGAATGAAATTATATCAGGCAGGAATAAAACATGGACTGATTCATCCTGCTACACTGATCATAACATTTAATGGAGAGACTAAATACTTCCAAGATAATAAATCAGGAGAACTTTACTACAACCAAGTGATCGGACCGACATTGCCTAGTAATTAGGTATCTGATGGGACTAGCACCAGAAGTACATCGGATATAGGTATGATGAACTGAGTCAAGAACTGGCCTGATATAAAGCTTTGAGTTGGGAATTAGAATACGGACATAAATGGGAGAATATAATATTGTACAATTACTGATTTCCTTGCTTTGTATATTATATTGATTTAATTGATTCGCTAGAAAGGATGGTAGATAGTTGCCTAATTTGTTAACATTGTGCCAGATAAAGACTCAACAATATATTTAGAGTGTAATCTGAGAGTTACAGAGTTATATTATGGAAATTGAATTCAAAGGAGTTCAGCTTACTTATTTAAGACAGCAACTTGACAATTAGAGTGGCAATACAATTTTTTTTGTTTGAATGTATGTTTATGAATGTATATATGTGGATTAATTTAGTTGTTTTTTGTAAATTTTGTTACTCCGATATAGAATCTAACAGTATGAAGCCAAAAAAAGATATTAAATTTTGGTATGTTACATAAACTACCAAAGAAAGGTCTTAAAATTGCCCATATTAATATATGCAGTCTCAGGAATAAATTGAGTGACTTAACAGGTTTACTGCAACCAAATAACTTGCACATATTGGCAGTGTCTGAAACCCATTTAGACTCTACATTTGATGACGCAACTTTGATGATTGATGGATACAACATGTTTAGGAATGATAGGAATTCATATGGAGGAGGAGTTGCTATTTATATTCAACGTCATATACCTGTCAAAGTGATGCAAGACTTAATGTATTCTAGTATTGAAGTAATCTGGCTAAAAGTTAGCCTGAAACATCTGAAGCCGATACTCATTGGATGTTGTTATAGACCTCCAAATGCTAATAGTGAGTGTTTGGACAAAATATGTGAAATGCTGGATCATGTTAGTACTATGAATCTTGAGACTTATTTAATGGGTGATTTCAACATAGACTGGAATTCCTCTGACTGCCCTAGGAAAATTAAATTAATGAGCACAGCGACGGCATGTGGATTATCGCAGGTAATTGATAAACCGACTAGAATATGTATAAAAGGGATGGTACTCGATCGGCTTCCTGTATTGACCACATGTTTCTAAATAGACCAGAATTTTGCTCAAACTGTTTATCTGTGCCAGTTGGTTGCAGTGACCATAACCTTATTGCAATTGTAAGGAAAACAAAAATTCCTAAATTGGGTCCAAAAGTAATAATGAAAAGGTCTTTAGAAGATTTAATCAATTGCAATACGAAGATGATGTCAGAAATGCTAACTGGTCAGAGGTATTTCTACTAAAGAATCCAGAGAAAGCATTTCAGCTTTTTGATCAAATTTTAATGACAATTGTAGAAAATCATGCACCAATTAAAAAGTTTACTGTTCGAAATGTCAACACCCCGTGGTTAGATGAAGAATTAAAAGATCTTATGAAAGAAAGAGATTTAGCTAAACAAGCAGCAATCGTATCTACTTTCAATTCAGATTGGCAAATATATTGTAAACTTAGAAATTGTGTAACGAACTTAAATAGGAAGAAGAAGAAATTGTACTATAATAAGAAAATTACAGAAATAAAACATGATAGTAAACAGTTATGGAATACATTGAATAATATATTAAGAGGAAATGATAAATCAACTCCGGCTTATTTAGAAAATGAAGGTGATATTCTTACTAAACCAAGTGATATAGCAAATTATCTCAATGATTATTTCATAAATAAAGTAAATAATCTTAAAAAGACTACACAGCTACATAACACGGACTTGTCAAAAATATTGATAGATAAGATCATGGAAGGTAAAATATGTAGCTTTCAATTTAAGAGTGTCAGTGTCTCAAAGGTTGAATTACTTCTGATGAATTGTAAAAATAAACCACCTGGTGTGGACTATCTCGAATATAAATTGATTAAGCCTATAGTTTCACTCATTGCTCCTATTATTGCACACATAATTAATAACTGTTTTATGGAAAATATATGTTTGCAAGCATGGAAAATATGTAAAGTTGTGCCAATACCTAAGAATAAGAAAATGCCTTTCTCTGGATCAAACAGTAGACCAATAAGCTTATTACCAATTCTTGGTAAAATAATGGAAAGAATTGTTTATGAACAGATTCAGGTTTATTTTTTAAATAATAATTTAATTACAGTTTTTCAGCATGCATACAGAGGAAAACACTCAACAGCTACTGCCCTGACTCAGATGATTGATGACTGGTTTAAGGATATCATGAAAAGAAAATAATAGGTGTTGTAATGCTTGATTTTACAGCAGCATTTGATATAATTGACCACAATTTACTGTTGAAAAATTGGAATATTATGGTTTTTCACAAACAGCATTATTATGGATGGAAAGTTATTTGACTGATAGGAGACAATTAGTTTACTTTAATGGAAGTTGTTCAAGAATAAGGCTTGTGGAACAAGGAGTGCCTCAGGGAAGTTGTCTTGGGCCACTCCTTTACACAATCTTTACAAATGACTTACCATCTGTACTAGATAAAGCGAGCATCTCGATGTTTGCGGATGATTCTACTATATATATGTCAGGAACTGATATTGGTGATCTAAATACGGACCTACAGAGAGAGCTACAGTTAGTGGTGGACTGGATAAGGAGTAATAAATTGATTCTTAATGAATCTAAAACTATTAGTTTAGTAGTTGGAACTCATTTTTCTTTACGTTCCAAACCGAAACTTAAACTTAGTATTGACCAAATTTTTGTGGCGCAAGAGAAGAGGCAAAATGTTTGGGTGTTATGATTGACCATAGACTGAGTTGGGACAAACATGTTCAGAAGTTGGTAACTAAAATGGGCAACACCTTGTCAGTTATTAAAGGTGTGCACACATCTTCACACCACAAACAGTTAAATTAGTCCTTCAAGCTTTGTTTTTTTCACACCTGGATTACTGCTCAGTAGTGTGGTCCAGCACTTCGGCAACTAATATGAAAAAATTACAAGTGATTCAGAATAAAGCTGCACGTGTGGCTCTCTCGTGTGGGTTTAGATCAAATGTTGATAAAATGCATGAACAACTCTCATGGCTTAAAGTTAAAAATAGATTTGTGTATTCGTTAATGGTTTTCTTATATAATGTTATAACAAACAAAACACCTTTTACTTTATTTACAAAATTATCTTTTAGTACTACTACACATCACTATAGAACGAGGCATGCAGTAGGAGGGAGTTTTATTTTACCTAAAGTAAAAACTAAATCAATTCAACGTTCAGTTAGGTACAGAGCAATGTGTGAATGGAACTCTCTCCCAAAGACCATCAAACACGACTCTCAATATGGTTTTAAAAAATCACTTAAAACATATTTATTTCAAAGGAATTGAACATTTAATATGAAATTAGTTGGGTATAGGGCTTTTGTTATCCTATTTCTTAAAATAGATTTATCTATTCGGAGTAGTGCTTTTGTTTTATTTGTATTAATTGCATTAACTGTATGATTTTTGATTTTAGTGTTAAATGTATGTCTGTGTGTGTAATGAAGTGTTGAAATGAGTATTGTCAAGGAAAGATTGTAGGACCCCAGGAAGAATAGCTTTTAGTGTATGCTAAAGCTAATGGGGATCCAAATAAACAAACAAACAAACAAAACCCCTCATTCCACACACCCTGTGCTGGGAAGGCAGAGCAGCTGTCATTACTGTCTGGCAAGAGTGTCTCCCTGCTCCACCACAGCCACAAGTGACCTGTTCCTGTCTCCAAGCCAGTACAGATGACAGCCCCTCTGCAGCCTGTATGGTGTGGGTGTGGGCTCTGGGTATAAGCTTCATTGGGATCTAAATCATGGCTGTGATTGCACTTAGTAGCTGATTAAAATTTAATCTTGGCCTTGCGGTGGTAGGAATGAAACCTTGTAAAACAGTACTGACTCACTGACTGCACAGGTGGAATGAGCTTGAAGTACACATACACACAGAAACAATCACATGCGCATGCACACGGAGAATCAATTACACAACCAGAATATAAATCTGCCTTGAGTGAGTAGTGGCTGATTGCTGTAGCGGTCCCCTCTCACTCTCAGGAATGAGAATAAATGAGCGGACGTTGGTATGAACAATCCTTTATTACACCCATTAGGCGAAGGAGCTTGAGCCTTATGAAACGGGGACACCAAACACACAGCCCAGTCGGCACATACGTGGCCTACTTATGGTTCCCATGACAGTGTGAACACCCCCATACCCCATCATTGCCGCCACCACCACACATGCATACCATTACCACATTACCCACCGCCCCCAATCTCCCATCCGTTTACACAAGCAGTACAGCCGTCTGCGCACTTCTTGTTATGTCAAAATATTTCTGGAGTGCTGGCTAACAAGTGCAGCTCTGGAGTGCCTCCATGAGCTCAATATGTTCGTCAACGTTTTTTGGAGAAACTTCCAGCAATCGCAAAATCATTAATCATAAACTTTGCTGTGTATTGCCTGTAAATCATTCCGATCATTCCTGGATGCACTCTTCAAACAACAGCAGTGCCAGGTGTTCTTAATCAAGATTGTTTGTTAACTTGTTTTTGCATACATTATAATTGCCAGGTGGACATTTTTTTTTTCATTAATGTATTCTCCATCAAGAGCGAGATAATGTTACAGCTCATTTACTGTGCAAAGCTTCAGGTCATATAAACATGTTTTGACAGGTGTTTCATTACATTCAGAAAAGACTGGCTGACATTGTTGTATTTCTATTAGAGGTTACTTCATCTCTGCTGTTAAACAGTGATGTGGGGACTCCTGTGGGTCATCCTTTCATGTGAAGCACTCAGCTGTGACATTAACGTCTTAAGTACAGCAATTGGCCTATATTCCCTTTAATGCCATTTAATTAATACTAATACTCTCTGACAAGGTACTATTTGGTCATTTCTGTCATTGCTTCTCACTTGGAAGTAAGATTTCCTTCTTTTTTTTTTTAAATACAGTTTGCTAAAGGGAGTCAAAACTTTTGGATTGAAAATGTTGGCCAAGTGTGGCCCAGGTCCAAAAAAATTTTTACAATTGAAAAAGAAAACACTTCTCAATGTGGTTCGATGTGATTTTGGAGCAGAATACTGCTTGTGTGAGGAAGCCAGACAAGAACAAATAATTAGGATGCTTTATTATTGTAATCTCAACATTGACAGTAATACATAATAGTACTAGGGCTGTAATGATATGGAAAATAAAACCGAAATCGCGACACTGAGCTCCACGAACCACATGTTGTGGTGGGAAGGCAGAATCACAACACACCCCTTCCAACTCCCAGAGTTATCCTTCCTGTCCAGATCCAATGCTACCACATCTTTAAATTTCTAGTAGTCCTTTTGGAGCCTTATCCCTGTTTTGTCTGGGAAATTTAGCTAACTGTAAAGATGGCTAAAAGCAAAAGAGGGGGGCACTGGTAACGCTAACGGAGGTGTAACGGAGGTCTGTTTCCCGACGTTTCAGAAAACTGCCATTAGCGTCCTTGGCACCGGAGTTAAGTGCTGACTGGATGGCTGCTAGCTGGCTGGGGGCTTGTATGTTAAATACCACATCCATAGGAACAAAATCAGTGGTTCTAAACCTTTTTTCTGGTTTTAAGACTGAGTTTAGAAATTACATTGATTCAATTAAATAGTCACAAAATACCAAGGCAGTAAAAACTCAGGGTCTATATGAGTCATGTGTGACTTAGAAGATTTATCAATGAGATGTTTTCTTTTTCTCTGCCTACCAGCTTGTCCACCTAAGCCTATAGAGACTGTGATTGTACCCTGTCAGATTTGATGTAATGAATGTAAATTGTTGTATGTATGTTGTGTTGTATTCGACTTTAATGATCAGTTTAAATAAAAAAATAAATAAAAAAAAGCTGGCTTGGGGCTGACTGTGGATGTGTCCCTGGGCTGGGGCTGTAATGATAGTGAATGGTTGCTAGCTGGCTGGGGGCTGACTGTGGAATGGATGTGTCCGTGGACCGGAGCTCTCATCCCGACTGAAGCATCGCAGCGCCGGGAGACTGAGGCAGAAGACAGAGGTGTGCTAGCTAGCTAAATTACCATTAGATTAGTGATCTATCTACACAGTTAACATTACTGATAAATTCATGGGTAAGCACAGAGTTGTTAACCGTGGTCAAAACAATCATACTAAAAATAAATGAGCGTGTTGGACGGTGTCGTAATCTTAATCTCAATAGGCACCTTTACAGTAAGCACAAAAGCACTTTTCCTCTTCATTCCCCCTACAGGTTTGGGGCAGAATTTTCCATTACTGTTACCATTATTCTTATGTCTCATTTCAACAAGTTAATGAACCACTGAAATGATTTTGGAAACATTAGTTTTAGAAGAAAAGAAACAAAAGAATCTTTGGTGTTTGATCGATCAACATTGAAATCAATCAATATCAATAAATAAAGTCTCTGGATTAACTGTGTTGCAAAGTTGGATGTAATCAATGACAAAATGATGCCATGTGGTGTTTATTGAGGACCCCCCCCCCCATTAAAAAAGAATCAAGGTTTGTATCGAATTGTAGGTCATAAATCATGATACAAACAAACCCTGGGTTTGGTGTATCGTTACAGCCCTAAATAGTACCATTAAAAAGTTTAATAGTAATATTTATATGTTGGGTGTGCACCTGTGGTAGACTATACACATAAACATGTGCCAGAAGGAGTTTCATCAGACTCAAATTTTCTTTGTAAAATCAAGTTCATATTTTGTTAGAGGAAACTAATAATTGGTCAAAATATTGCCAATTTAAGATGTTTATTTGCAAGTGATCGATAAAAGGTGTCTTGTTCTACTGCACTTGTTTTTGCCACTAAGAGGCTGAATTGAATGTAATTACGTGCCCTGAACATGGTATATGTTTCACCCTCTTTGAGCAGAAGGCCAATGTAAGTGATTAGGCTTTCATGTCCTTCCTTGTATCTCTAGTCTGACCTAAAAAGTACAGTATTTTTGATCAAGTATACAATAGCTCTTCTGAGCATCATTTCTGCCTCCTCAGTTCCGATTGTGGAATCAGGACAAAATGGGAAGCACTGAATTGCATCCAATTTTCTTCACTTCCTTTTGTTCATTGACTTGGCGACCTGACAAGGAATAAGACTCAAGTGTATTGAGAGAAAACCACAAACATCGACCCTTCTAACCTCTCGCTGGCACTTTCCCTGTGCCATGAACAACATAGTGGGGAGCCTTGAAGTAGATTGATTACACTTGTGATCACTCTTCTAAGATAATGTCCTTCCTTTTAATCATGCTTTGTGGCTATGCTCTTTACAAGGAAAAGATTATCATCAGCAACTTCATCACTGTCTCATTTTAAATGCCGTTCTAATTGAACAGCTCTCCTTTTCATTGGAAGTTTTGATCTTATATACTGCTGTGTGTCTATCGACTGAAATGGGATCACTTTTGGATGTGTCTTCTGATCTATCTGCTGTCCTTTCCCTCATACATGTAGTGATCGAAAACAGATCAATGTCCAGAACAAACCGGAACAGGAGGCCAGATACAAAAATATAAATGAATTTATTCACAAAATTTGTCTAGATTAAAAACACTAATTAAAAATGGACCACAGCGCAGAAATACGTGGAAATACACAGTAGCTACTTTAGAAAAAGGGACAAAGTGCAATGACACCGGCACAATCACTTGATATAATCAGCAAACTTGCACTGGAATAATTTAGAGGCTATACATATGCGTTAGGACCCAATACACACAATAAAAGAGCAAATAGAACAAAATACCACTGCACACTATAAACTAATCATATGCAGGGGACAATAGAAGGCAATTAACACCTCAAATCACACTCACAACAATAGGGGGTCTCTAAAGCTATCTTTGAGCCTATAACCATACCTAAAATTGAGCGATGTCCATTAGCGATATTGCACTTTACCCTTTTTATAATAACAATATTGAAATGAACAAAACCAAACCCAACTAAACAAAGAAACCCAGTAATAAAAATAAATGCCCGTTACTTTAAATGAATGTGGGAAAAAACAATGACAGGTAATATTGCACTTGCAGACAGTCCTATAAAAAATCATAACAATATTAAAATACTTTCCATGATATTTTAAAATACATTTTATAAAATGGTCGGACAATTTGCTGTACCTTCAAGTCATTTAGATTTCATTCAGACCAGCAGCGTGTTTTTATCGTCGTTATCACAGTTACTAAAAAAGGGGAAAAACAAAATACACTAAACATCTCCGTTACATGTTTGATAGATTTCAAGGTACATAACTTACAATCATTACCTCTGTTCCAAGATTCAGCTCATCTAAACATCTGAAATGTTTGAACTGCACGCGTCGCATACACTGCTACACTTCCGGAGCTGCGAGCCAAGCGAGAGAGAGGGAGCGCAAATTACCTGTGCCCCTAAATAACCTCCGCCCTCCACCGGGCCATGACGTCACACCCATTACAATAGCCCCAATTTTAAAAGGTCACCGTCCCGGTGACAACTACAGCCATGGTCTAAACACTTCTTGCATGTTACTACCAACATGGGACACTAGTGATGCTCTGTCTAACATGACTAAGGTTTGATTTACTGCCCTTGGAAGGTGGAAAGGATTAGAATGCTGCCCTGCTCTGCTTCTCTGAGGCCGCCTTTGTACCAGGCTAGACTCTTTACTGCTTAGATCATCTCCCTGTCCATGACAAACTAATGGTGGGGTGCTTGAGCTGCCTAATTCTATGGGTTTGGTTTGACAAACCGACTCCAGGACAGTAGGGGAGGGGGCCCTGACTCGCTGTTGCTCAGGCTCAGCGGTGATTATAATTCCCTCAAAGTCGTTATCATCAGCTGTGTTGGAGTTTGATCGTTGATGTAGATCCACTTGCAGTCCAGGGTCTGGAACAGGCTGAGTTTGTGTTGACGGCACCTGGGTAATGGCAGTAGGTAACACTCTAAGCTCCGACCTGTTCAGATTCTTTTCTGGACCAGCACAGTCTCTAGGGCATATTTTGTAAACCCTTCCCTCCTCATCCATGTGTTTTACAACCACGTAGACAGTTGGCTCCCAGGCGTCTTGAATTTTATGACGACCTGTAGGGTGACTTTTCCTATAAACAAGGGTTCCTGGGGCAAGCAGAGATGTTTCTGTTGGCTGATAGTGTCTGTTTCTTTGTTCCGCAGCCCTCTGGAGTTGCTCCTTCACCCGAAGATAAACTGTGTTCAGGCGATTTGTATGTTCATCCATCCAGTCCTGTGCTGAACTAGCCTTCGGTTCTTCTTCTGATGAGCCCAACAAGAAATCCACTGGCAGTTGAGCTTTCTGGCCAAACATCAGTTCAAATGGGGAATAGCCTGTAGATTGGTGTTCCGTTGTGTTGTAAGCATAGAGCACTTGAGGTAGGTATTGTGGCCATTTTCTTTTCTTCTCCTTTGGGAGAGTTCGCAACAAGTCATGCAATGTTCGATTAAATCTTTCACATTGCCCATTGCCCTCTGGGTGGTAGGGGGTGGTTCTACTCTTTTCCACTCCATACAAATGGCAAAGTCTTTTCATAAGGTCCCCCTCAAAACTTCTCCCTTGATCGCTGTGGATTCGTTTTGGCACTCCATAAATGTAGAACCACTTCTCTGTCAGCACACGAGCCACTGTGCTCGCCCGCTGATCTGATGTTGGGTAAGCTTGGGAAAATTTAGAGAACACATCCGTAACCACCAATACATTCTCCCGTCCATCACTGGCTTTATCCAAGAGGGTGAAATCGATGGCAATAACTTCCAAAGGTTTAGACGCCACCAGACCCCCCCTGAAGGTACGTACTTTTGGTTGTACTGCTTTCGCCAGTGTGCAGCGGTTACATTCCCGACAATATTGTTCAATGTCGTTCCCCATAAATGGCCAGAAACACCTCTCCCTCACGAGCCTCTTGGTACGTTCCATGCCTTGATGCCCGTGGTCGTCATGGAGACTTTTAAGGACCTCTGACTGCAAACATTGGGGCAACAACAGTTGGAACCGGACTTGTCCTTCCCCCGGTATCTGTATTTGCCGATACAGGATACCATCCCTTGATTTTATCCTAGCCCACTGTTGCACCAACTTCTTCAAACCCTTGCCAGCACTGGCCATTTCTTGTTTCACCGGCGGTTTTCCTCTTTTCCAGTATGGCAAAAATATGCTAATCACTGGATCTGTGGCTTGTAGGGCCAATAGGTCAGCTTTCGGTCGTGATGGAAAAGCAGCTATAGTTTGACAGGTGGCAGCGAAAGCATTGGCATCTTGAGAAGTGTTTTCAATTTGTTCGTGGACTTCCTGTGGTACTTTCATGCCAGGAAATATAGAGAAGGTGTTCTGGGAGGGAAACTGGCGTGACAAAGCATCAGCGTTACGATTAGCGGGTCCTGGTCTATATTTGATTTCAAAGTCGAAGACTGCCAACTCTGAGGCCCAACGCTGTTCCACAGCTCCCAGTTTAGCTGACTGTAAATAGCTTAAGGGATTATTGTCTGTGAACACCACAAATGTATTCCCCAGCAGATACTCTCGAAATTTTTGGGTGACTGCCCATTTCAGTGCCAGAAATTCTAGCTTTCTGGAACTATAGTTGGACATATTCCTTTCAGTAGGTCTGAGGCCTCTGCTTGCAAAGGCAATAGGGCGACGTTTTCCCCTTGATCTTGGGATAACACTGCTCCAAGTCCAGCATAACTGGCATCGATTTCAAGGACAAAGGGTTTGGCAAAGTCAGCATATCCAAGAACTGGTGCACTAACAAGCAACTTCTTGAGTGTTTGGAATGCATGGTCACACTCATCACTCCAGCTGTCACCAATGACACTTTTCCCCCGGGCCTTGTGCTTCTTGTTGGTGCCCCCCATTTCAGCCACCAGCCGGTGGAGTGGAGCAGCATACTTTGCAAAGCCTTCCACAAAACGACGATAGTAGGAGGCAAACCCCAAGAATGATTGGAGCTCTTTGCAAGTAGTAGGTCTTGCCCATTCGGCTACTGCACTAATCTTTGCAGGGTCAGTGGAGACACCATCTGCAGAAATCACATGGCCCAAGTAACTAACCTCAGATTGAAAGAAGTGACATTTCTGTAACTTTAACTTCAGCTTGTGTTCTTTGAGACGGGTCAGTACAAGGTCAAGACGTTGGAGGTGCTGGTCAAAGGATGAAGAGAAGATAACAATGTCATCCAGGTACAACAGTAGAGACTGAAAACTCTGATCTCCAAAAATCCGTTCCATCAACCTTTGAAAGGTACTGGGGGCATTACATAGACCAAATGGCATCCGATTAAACTCAAAGAGTCCAAAAGGTGTACAAAAAGCAGTCTTTGCTTTGTCCTTTTCTGCCATGGGTACTTGGTTGTATCCACTGGCTAGGTCCAATGTTGAAAACAACTGGGCACCGGTGAGGGCATCCAAAGACTCCTCAATCCGAGGCAGAGGAAAAGCATCCTTTCTTGTCTTAGCATTGAGCAACCTGTAGTCCACACATAGCCTGATTTCGCCATTTTTTTTAAAGACCACCACAATTGGAGAGGAATAGGGGCTACAGCTCGGACGTACCACACCTCTATCCAACAGCTCCTGGATGTGGGTTTTGACTTGTTCATACTGTGATGGCGGGAGCCTGCGGTAACGTTGCCGCACTGGGGCATCATCCACTAAAGGAATCTCATGCTCCACCAAAGTAGTACATCCTAAGTCACCCTCCCCCTGACTGAAAACCGTGCCATGTTTCTGCAAGAGTGTCAGTCCTTGTTGTGTCTGTGTGGAGGAAAGGTTAGGCCATGACAAGCTGGAGAGATCAAGGGCAGGCGGACTCTGAGCAGTCACTTGCTGAATCACTGCTACCATGCTCTGATTCTCTGTCTCCTCAACAAAAATTGTGTTTTCCGATTGTAGTGGGTCAACCATGTGCAGTTCACCTAGCAGTGTGTGGGGCGGTAGCCAAACATCTTCACTACCCACATTGACTACAGGGATTTCAATACAGCCCTGATGGACAGCAAGAAGGGCTGAAGACACAAGGATGCCTGCCGGAAGCGAATTCCCAGTGACCAGGGGTTCAAGAAGTACTGAGGGGAGAGTGAGGTTGGGAGCAGCGGGACAAGCCGTGCGAATCCACTTTAATGAACCCGCAGGGACCCGGATGGCTCGCCCATGAACCTTGGCTTTACCCAAGTTCTCCTTGGAGTACAACGCTTCCATGCGTTGACACATGGAAAAGGTTTCTGTCCACTCCTTACTAGCAGCTTGGAGAACAGGTGATTCAAAAAGACTATTACCGAACTGTTCAAACAGCAAATGGTAACAGCGGCCAATGATGTTCATTCCTAAGAGGCCAGGTACAGCTTCTTCTTGTGGTCTGGACTCACCCGGTTGGTCCTCTACGACTAGTACGCCCATTTGTGTCAGGGTCTTCCCCAAAACAGTGACATCAAGCTCCATGTAACCTTTATAGGGAATGTGCAGTCCATTTGCAGCTTTAAGACGGAGCCAGCGACATTTCTTCAGCAGCCCAATGCCCCTTGACTTAAAGTGTTTCTCGAAAAAACTTTCTCTGATCGTGGTTACCATCGAGCCGGTATCCAACAAGCAGGGTACCATAACACCACCCATGCTGATTTCCACAACTGGGCAGTCTCCAATTAGTCGTGAGGGATCTTCCATTTGGTCTTCAGGTGAGCCCATAAGACCCTTTTCTGGTGCCAGGCTCTCTGCACCAGAGGGGTCTAGTTTTCCGACGGCTGGGAGTCAAGGCCCGCCCCCCCCACCTGACTGTGTACCCGAGTTTCAGGGCCAGACCCTACCTGGGACTTAGGGGCATCTAGGTTAACCCTACAGAACCTGGCAATATGGCCTGCCTTATTACAGCGATGGCAAATTAGCTTGCCATCTGCTTGAAAGCGAGAACGCTTAGTTGAGTAAGGAACAGTTTCACTTTGAGTTGGCTGTAAGGCCTGGACAGTGACATGCTTCATAATCGTATCTAACTGAGCTTGCTGTTTACGGAGGCACTCTTTAATTTCAGCAATTTCATCATTAGGCTTAGCAGTGACTGTGTTTGTACTCCCCTCAAAACTGTTAACGGCCTGGGAGTATGTATCACACGAATAAGCTCGAAGCTTACTTCTACCTCCCTGTCTGCTTGTTTCTGACCACCTGAGGGCAACACCCCGAAGGTCAACAAAGGAAACAGCTGGTTCCTGAAGAACACGTTGTTTTAACTCTCTACGTAACGTATCGTCCAGCACATGCTCAATGAATTGATCTCGCAACAGTGCATCAGAGTTATTAATACCACCTGGTGTTTTACGTACAACAACATCCATTAAGGATTTAAGTGCATGTGAGTAATCTCGTAAGGACTCCCCCTCTCTCTGAACACGCTGGAACAGTTGCAACTGTGCTGCTACATAAGACTGAGAGCAACAATAATTTTCAGTCAAAATAGCAAAAATCTTTTCTGGTGTATCTCTATTGGCACTAGGGTGAAAATTTACCTCAGCTTTCGCACCTCCATCTAAATGATCAATTATAAACAATAATTGTTCAGCTACTGACATATGCCTAACATCCAGACATCTACGCACCTCCTCAATCCATTTCTCAACTGTTAGCAAATCAATTGACAATTTACCAGTGAACTTGGGGCATTTACGTTCCCTAGGTACATACAGGTAGCGATAGTTAGTAGCTTCACTTGCCAAACTGCTAACTGGGACCACATTAGGAGACGCAGTGGGAGGCCCAGACATAGCATCTGGTACCTGAGATTGTTCCCGCAGTTGCTCCATCAATTGTTCATTGGTTGCTTTCAGCTGTTGCATCTGCTCCATGAGAGCCTGGAGATCCTCCATTCTTCCTCTGGACAGAGTCTGTTGCTGAAAGGGGGTAGATAACCCAGATTGTGGTCCCCCGTCGCTGAAGCCCTGTCACTGTTTTTTCCCACACCAAACCAATCAACAAGGGCAAAAAAACAAAAATACTAAAAAAAACAAACGAAATATGCCTCCCGATCCTGCCGACAACGCCAATTATGTAGTGATCGAAAACAGATCAATGTCCAGAACAAACCGGAACAGGAGGCCAGATACAAAAATATAAATGAATTTATTCACAAAATTTGTCTAGATTAAAAACACTAATTAAAAATGGACCACAGCGCAGAAATACGTGGAAATACACAGTAGCTACTTTAGAAAAAGGGACAAAGTGCAATGACACCGGCACAATCACTTGATATAATCAGCAAACTTGCACTGGAATAATTTAGAGGCTATACATATGCGTTAGGACCCAATACACACAATAAAAGAGCAAATAGAACAAAATACCACTGCACACTATAAAAACTCGCACACTAATCATATGCAGGGGACAATAGAAGGCAATTAACACCTCAAATCACACTCACAACAATAGGGGGTCTCTAAAGCTATCTTTGAGCCTATAACCATACCTAAAATTGAGCGATGTCCATTAGCGATATTGCACTTTACCCTTTTTATAATAACAATATTGAAATGAACAAAACCAAACCCAACTAAACAAAGAAACCCAGTAATAAAAATAAATGCCCGTTACTTTAAATGAATGTGGGAAAAAACAATGACAGGTAATATTGCACTTGCAGACAGTCCTATAAAAAATCATAACAATATTAAAATACTTTCCATGATATTTTAAAATACATTTTATAAAATGGTCGGACAATTTGCTGTACCTTCAAGTCATTTAGATTTCATTCAGACCAGCAGCGTGTTTTTATCGTCGTTATCACAGTTACTAAAAAAGGGGAAAAACAAAATACACTAAACATCTCCGTTACATGTTTGATAGATTTCAAGGTACATAACTTACAATCATTACCTCTGTTCCAAGATTCAGCTCATCTAAACATCTGAAATGTTTGAACTGCACGCGTCGCATACACTGCTACACTTCCGGAGCTGCGAGCCAAGCGAGAGAGAGGGAGCGCAAATTACCTGTGCCCCTAAATAACCTCCGCCCTCCACCGGGCCATGACGTCACACCCATTACATACAGATGAGTCAAATGCATTGTCTTCACATTCTAAGAACTACATTTAAGGACTTTCCCTGTTGAAGTGTAAATTGTTGTTTTTTTTAGGTGAACGTAATTACGCTCTAGGACTTCTAAAACTGCTCTTTGTAAAATCAAAGAATTAACAGTTTTTGCCGTATGTTATCTTGATCCCTGTGGTGTTGAGTTTTGAGTACTCTGAAGTCAATAACTTTGTATTTACACTTTGGGCACCTGAGAGGCCTTATAATCTTGCGACTCCATAAATCTGACATTTCATGAAAACACACCAGCTATTTACTTGCCAGACAGCCACCTTCAGCTTTGCTTTCTCTGAAACATTTCTAGTGTTTGAATTAAGATTTGAGGATGTATTTGGTGGAAAGAAAGCTTGAATGAGAGTTCAGCTCTTGCAGCCTCAGGCTATCATCAGTAATCCTCTCCTTTTGTTCTCTTTGACATTGGCACCATTGACCAAACCTGCTCGCTGTCGGTCCATGACGCACTCTTGATTTTACTGGTCTGCTCTCTTGTCAAGTCCTTTGTTGTGGTTGACATTTGTGATGGGACACTAATTACTCTATTTGCCACTGGGGAAAGTGTTAAAAACAGCAGCCTCAGCCACAATATATCTGCAATCACATACATTATGTTAAAAAATAAATTGTTTTTTGAGTGACATCTTTCTTATTCAGCAGAAAGCCTAGAATTGGAAACAGCTTGTAGGTTGGATTTGTTCTTTCCTTCATCTTTTGACCCTACTTGTTTCATTCATTCATTTATTTATTTCTGTTTTTCTTGACACCCCACTTGAACTGGCTCCCAGTTGATGGCTAACAGGCAGATCAGTGGCCAGCTGTGCGGGTCCTGACTGACCTTCCAAACCCTCCAAGCTCAACGTGCCACTGTTTGACCTCTACTTTAATTTCCAAACCAGATACAAAGAGGCAGTATGAGAAGGGTCAGAAGAGACGCCTTTGTTGTTGATCACAACTGTGTCTGGCATTATGTAAATAATGCTTATCCAATGTTAATTGCCTCTGCTGCTCAGATGAGCATATTAAACATGAAGGAAACAATTTACCGCTTTTAAAGTCTCCCCAGGCTATCGTGAACAAGACCGGCCCTGGCATTAGAAGGCATTGCTAGTGCCATCTACCTGTGTCATCTCATCTGCACTCTGCATGGGAAATAGCATATAATAAAAGGATAAATCTGGTTTATTCCAACTTGGCTTTAATTTTTCTAGCTTTTGCCATTATGTGTCCCTGTAATAGTCTCCAAGTTGATTGCTGAAATCTGGGAAAGTGGCAACAACCAATAGGAACAGTGTGATTACTACCCAAACTGTTGCCAGCTATTGTAAACATCCATTACAGTGTACAGATCAACGTCCTGGTCCTACGGTACCTAACTTAGCTTAGTTTTATTTATACAGTTTTCCTGTGAAATAAGGGATTATAACTGACATGTAAGGTTGCTACCACCTTCTATTTCCTGTAAATGAAAATAAAATGGCCAAAGTCTAGTTACAGTAAACATACACTTAGGCCTATTCACTTTTCTTGCTGAGAGTTAGACCAGAAGATCAATGCCACTCTCGTATCTTTATGCTAAATGTGAAGGTATTGCCAGCAGCTGGTTAGCTTAGCTAGCCTGGCTTTGTTCCAATGTAAGAACAATCTGCCTACCAGCTTCTCAGTAGTAGAAGTAATTAACACGTTACAACTCATCTGTACAAAAGTTGAAATGTAAATATTTGTTGTTTGGGTGCTCACTGTAAGTTTGCCAGGCAATGATGAGACTGTTGAGTGATGTCAATCTTTTAATTGAACTCCATTTCCTGCCCAATGAACTTTGTTGTCACTGCATTCCCAGATTTTAGCAATTACTTTGGTGAGTACAATGTTATCTTTGCTGATATAGATGATGGTTAAAACTAAAAACTAAGTTGTATTAAACAAAAAATGTTCCTTTTAATATTTAGTTAGCTCTTCTTCTGTCAGTATAAATGTATTGTACACAAGAAGACAACAGAAACGGTGGCACTTTTGTGTGTTTGGTGTGTATTTTGTGCCTTTTTAGTGCTGTACGTACCTGCTATTGGTCACACCTACTTTTTGCCTTACACTCAGCACATTTAGAGGTGTTCCATGACTGTACCCACTTGATTTTCTTCAGTCAGCATATGGATGGCACCATTACTCCTTACAACATCTTTATATGCCAGCCAGGCCAATTTAGTGATCTGCACAGCACATAACATCATCTGACTACCCCCCATCCCCCACTCCATTCCAACCTCCCAACCCAATTACCAGTTATCACCAAGGAAGAGCCAGTTCATCTATTAGTTATTCATCCACCCAAGTGCCACTTTTTCTCTAATGCGATTTTCTTCTTCCATTTTACATTAAAACTCACTCCAAGATAGCAAGATCTTAAAAGTTAAGTACAGAGATTAATAGTGCATCTCTAAATATCCTTAACAAATATACCCTGCATGTACCATTAACCTTGAACAAGCTGATTAACTTTACACTCAGTTTCTCTCACCAATCCCAAATCATATTTAGATTCCACCGCTGAATTTCCTAATCCAGCCAAAATGGGATACTACAATTATCTCACATTCTCTCGTAATCTGTTAGCGATGAAGAATAAACGCCGTATTGATCTAATTTCAAGGGCAGAACAGGGTTATTTTGAGGATATTATTACACAGTGCTTCTGACAAAAAGGGCCAAGTATAAAAAGAAATCTGATGAAATACAGTATTTACCCAACACTATTTCATGTGCAGCATTGGGATATGTAATTGTCATTATGCTTGTGAGTTTGAATTTCTTCGTCCTATCTGTGTATGTGTCTGTGTTGAGGTCATGCTGTTGGTTGGGAAGGCCTGGAGAAGCTGTTGGTTTCTGGTTTCAGCAGCATTTCATTAATGTAATTACAATGACCATATTCTGTATTTAACACATTTAGGAATACAAAATGACACATTAAGATTTAGCAAACAGTTACAAATATTTTGAGTGTATTTACTAACTATCAACAGCAAGTTTAACGTTGAGCCTGGTGACTGCTCACAACACTCTAGAAGTCCTGTCCTCACGGTGAAGCTTTTCACATGGTAAGATGCCAGCTAATTAAAAACGCACAACATGCAAGTACATATAGACAACTTTGGAGTTACTTGGAGACACATTTCTGATATCAAATCCTGGTACGACCACAAACAAGCCAACCCTTGAATTGTCAAAGTAAATAAGTGTTACTGGGATTAGTAACTAATGTGATTACTGAATTTAAAACTGTAATCCATTACACTGCTTGGAACCAAGAAAAGTAATCACATTACAATATTAAGTAATGTGTCACTGCCCACAACACAGCAGACAAGGCCAGGTTAAAAAGGGAAAGTGGAGGAAATGGAAGTGGTAGTAGATGATGACACTGCATTTGCGAGCTTTGAGCTTTCTTCACTTACTTTGCAACTCCAAACTTTTGACATTGAGTCATGCTAAGATCTCTTCCCCCTTTGTCCTTTTAAAACAGTTGTCCTTTGCTCTGAGCGATTAAGGCACAAGATTGGATAATAAACGGATTGAGAGTGAGTTGAATGAGCTGATACACTTTGAACTAGTTGCACAGTAAAGGGAGTGCTCTACACAAGATTGGTGCTCAAAGAATAAAATTGTCAGAAGTTATCAAATGTTCTGCGGGCATACAACCTCAGCAGCAGCAGAGTGTAGAGCCTTTAATGTGAATAACCCAGGAGCCTTGTGGAGTGTGTTTTATGTAGTTGGAGGGGTTAAAGTAGGCCTGTACATTAGTTCATGTAGAGATGTTGAGGGGATTGTCAGATTTCCCCAGTGGTATTGTCTCTCTCTCTCTTTCTCTCTCTCTCATATGCTCTCATGTCATTTGAGCATTGTTTCAGTTGCTTAGACAGGGTTGACTGTCTGGGAGTGATTTATACAGTCATAAGGGCTGAACTGTAGCAAACCTTGGTCCTTATTTTATTCTGACACTTATTATTGACATGAGACATTTGGGTGTAAAGAGGAACCCTTTTCTCACTGAGCGGATGATGTAGCAGTCATGCTCATCAAAACTCAGCCTTCCAGCATTTGTAATTACATGAGGGATTATTTAATTCCACCTCTCTACTGAATGTTTTCCGTTCTCACTTGTATTTCTATAGTTTATTATGTTTGAAAATGCAAAATAAGTTTAACAGGTTGAAAGACGGAATTGTAACACATTGGCATTGAGCTGCGGTGTAGCGTAGCAGTGTAGCAGCTGCTGTTTGGAGCCCCAGACTGCAGCAGTCAGTCAGCAGTGCTCTCACCGTCCTTTCTATTGTTGCATACACTCAGTTGGGAAATCAACAAACAATATAACTAAGTGAGATGACTTATTGCCTTTCAGGGTCCCGGAGTATAAATCCAGTTAATTTTCTACATAAGCCATGTTACATCAGTGGCAGTTGGAGCATTTCTGAGGCTTTTGATGGCATAAATCATCATTTTTTAAAGATGAGCCACTGCATTTGAAAATATCTAGTTATTTGGTAAAAAGCCAATGCTGCAGGCCTGGTGACATAAACACATGAGGAGAGAGGTAATCTACTAGCTGTTTCCAAAGGTTACAAAATTCCCTACCAACTTCCCATTACCTCTATTTTCCCAAGATATGTGAGTAGGTTTAATCCACACAATGTCTTGTCATGTCTTATCCACAGTTGGTTGACCTTTCCACATTTTACGAGTTCTATCATAATTCCATCAGCACTCAGTTGTAATGGTGGTCCCTCTTCTATCTCCAGAGCACATAGCCAGTGTCCAGCTACCCCCATGTACCTCCACCTCTGGCACTGTCCTCATCAGTTGATTACTGAACAGGCCTACCAGGCACAAGGGTTCAGGAGCCCCTAAGCCAGATTCTCTGCGTAAAGTTGCTGTTATTAGTAAGGGTCCAAGCCCAAGGATGCGGGAACCGCAGTAGCAGCAAAGCACTACGCGGTTCACACAGCAGGGCTGTGGTACCCTATTGCTACTGTGGTTCCCGCATCCTCGAGCTTGGAACCCTATTGTTTTGCTAAGGATTTTCCTCCTCCTCCTCTATTATTATTCTTCCCCAAATAAAACTGCCGCTGCAGCCTAAACCGTACATGGTGGTGTGCCATTTTCGTACATCGGAAATTTAAAAACCATATATCCATGCGTTCCCTGAATCGAAAACCAACTTTTTCAAATTCCTGCAATGGATCTGCACGAAACTTGGCACATAGCATCTCCAGATCAACCCGTCAAAAAGTTCTATAAATATTCTTTATAGAATAAAAATTGTGCATATTACGCACAAAGAAATTTGTGTAGATAACTAAAACACCAACTTTGACATATCTTTGCCAAAATAAAAGCTGTCGAAGCCAAACTTTAGAATAATCCTTGGTATGAGGGTCTGAGGCTCTAAAACAAATATCACAAAAATTGGCCACTAGGGGGCGCTACAAATACAAAAAGTTTAAATCTCATTAACCGCTCATCCGAATTTTACAAAATTTGATAGGTTCCATTGAGGCCCACTCCTGAGACGGTCCTAACAGTGGGGTACTGATTGGTTGAAGTGGGTGTGGCCAATGGGCCCATGTTTGGAGTAACCACTTGCATTTATATGAATTACTTGAAATTAACAGGATAGATGTACAATGAGTAGATGGCCAGACTTACCAAATATTACACATGTGGATCACTAGGTGGTGCTACAATAACGTCAAACATGTTTTTGCCTATAACTCCCACAATATACATCACACATTACAAATCTTTAGATCCACGTATTCACTACATCAAGTTGAGTCACCTGATAAAGGCAAAGCCCATTTCTGCTTAAATTTCATTTCGCAATATTGCACTAAGCGCAAAACCTACTTTTTCAAACTTGTCCTAGGCCGTGCCACAGATCTGCACGAAACCTGGTAAATAATATCTCCAGATAGCCGTGACAAACATTTGTATAAAGAATGTTGCTACTTTAACGTGTGTGCATTCAACGACCAAACAAATTTTCTGTAGGAAGCTACCAAACACATATATCTCGACCAAATTAAATTTCATCAGCAAAAGACTTGAAAGCACTATTTGACATCTTGCCGCAAGGCTCGCTACAAATTTGGCGAAGATTGGCCATCAGGAAGCGCTATAATCAACGTTTGTTGGTTTTGGCAAAAAACTCACTACATTTAAATGGAAGATTTGCAATTGCAATATCTCTGCCACAGTAAATGCTATCAATACCAAACCTGTGATGATTGTTTGGCATGCCGTCCGGAGGCTCTGTACCAAATGTGCTAAAGATGGGTCATTAAGGGGCGCTAACATCAACGTAGACCATTTTGGGCCATTTTATCCCTTCTGAGGTTGAGTGCATCGTCTGTGACGCCAAACAGCGCTTCTGTTCATAACTTTGTAACTTAATAATTAAACTAAACATACTGTTTTTTGGAGCTAAAAGCTAACAGTGGCCCTGTAGGAGCCATTTGTATCCACCCTTTTAGTTAGGTTAATTTAGTTATTTATTTTAGCCACTTGGGGGAGTATTGCACTGGGTGTGGTACGTCACTGGGATAAGGTATATTTACAGGTGCAGTAATTAATGACAAAAGGTGTGGATGGCGGGGAACACACGGTTCTTACCGTAGCCGTGAACACGCCGCAACATTTTATTAATTAGCCACTAGGTGAACTACTATTTTATGTGAAGTGAACCCTTTTCTACCTTTTATAATAAACGGGAACACCACCCAAAGACAATCAATGCCTGGACTCAAGATCTTTTTGCTACGCGTTGAGAACACCATGCCATCCATACTGAGGCTTATAGGATAGCCTCTACAACGTAAGAACCTTATTCCTCTGGATACGCTTCTGAATTGGACAGGAGCGTCCGGATCGATTGGATATGGAAAGGATTGCCTGTTTCATTGGATTGCTTACTGTCGCGGAGCCTGGAAGCCTTAATTGAAAACAGCTGTAAGTCCTCATGTCATCCAGTGCAGACCGCAACCACGGAAAGCTGGTGGGTACACTTTCATATATCATTGCCGATGGGATTGGAAAAGAAAAACGTGGACTCTCGAAATTGAAATGAAAGACTGTATCAGTGCTGTTGGCGGCCTCCGTATATGTAAAGCAATTGTGTCGTTTCATTAAGCACTTTGAACTGACGCGCTTAACGCACAAAGATGAGTGCAGAGGAAGAAGACTTGTTCGACAAGTCCAAGACTGTTTCTGTGGCTGTAGACGAAAATTATATTCCTGATAAGTCCAGTCCACTTGTTAATGATTTGGGGAAGCGCACGAGAAAGTTAACAGCTAAGGGTTGTGCAATTCTGTTTGAAAATCTGCAAAAAAATCGGAAATCCCAATTTATGCAAGCTAATAAAATCAAGCAAAGGATTAATGAGGCTCTTTCTGGAAAAATAACCTTCCAAACTGTGTCTGATGTGAAGAAATGTCTAAGCAAATATACCATACTGTGCAATGAGGCTTTAGAAACTCAAACTACTTTGCTCGAAATGCCTATGCCAGACTCTGAATACGACAAGCAACAATACTGGCTTGTACAGAAAACATCGAAAAAGAATAAATTTGAGAATGATGTGAAGCAATGGTTGGCCGATGCTGCTGTAAAAAAGGACAATGAGAATATTGATGTGATGTCTATGACAAATAATGACGTAAAGCCTGAAGATAGTATTTCCAATGTTTCAAGTAAAGGGTCAACACGTAGAGATCATTCTTCCATCTATTCAAAGACGTCCAGTGTCATTTCTGCACGTTTAAAGGCAAAGGCTGAAAGGGCTGCACTTTTACAGTCTGCAGCTGCTTTGAAAAAAATGCATGACATTGACGCTGAAGAAGAAGCCCTTCAAATTGAAAAGGCAAAGCTGAAAAGAAAAAGGGAACAGTTAGAGATTGACACCAAGTTGGCTGTGGCTACAGCTAAATTGTCTGTGTTTGAAAATGTATGTGGTGGGGAAGATGTGGATGAGTTCGAAGAGGATAATGGAGAAGATGCCATGAATGCCTATCTTCATGCTCATTTGAAATCACAAACATTAAGTTATTCGAACACGGATCCTGTTTTGCAACTTCCTAAAACTGTCTCTTTCCATCAGGACCATTCTCTGCCACTGGCTGTACGGCCTAAAGAAAGGGAGCACAGTCTACAAGCCCAGTCTTTGGTAAGGTCTAGTAACCCTTTGTCTTCAGTGTCATATGTACCATCCTCTCACAGGTCTGAAGGGGGGGACGTCCTCGGACCTAGACCCACCAAAGCTGCACCATCAGGACTTCATCCATCGATCTCACAAGGGAGTCAACCTACTCATATGCGTGATTCTGAAGTGCAGGGAAACAGACCTGGACTAGCCAACGCTTCAACAGCAGGATTTCAGCCACTGATTTCACAAGGGAGTACACATACGCAATTACAGTCTCATCATCATTCCTCTCTACACAATGTCCAACACTCTATTCTGTACGACCTTATGCAACAGCAAACTAACATCACTGCTCAGTTGGCTCAAAACCAAGCCTTAGCCTCTCTTCCTCCACGAGCTATCCCAGAGTTCGATGGCAATCCACTTAAATATGCTGCCTTTACTAGAGCTTTCGAGCAAGCTATTGAAAAGAAAACTACAGATAAACAAGAATGCCTGTATTACCTCGAACAATATACTAAAGGGCAGCCAAGAGAACTGGTTCGGAGTTGCTATAACATGGCTTATGGTCACGGCTATGAGAGAGCAAAGAATCTTTTGAAAGAGTATTTTGGAAATGAAATGAAAATTGCCGTAGCTTACATGGAGAAGGCTATGGAGTGGCCAATGATGAGGGCTGATGACGTTAATGCTCTGCAGTCTTTTTCAATCTTTTTAAGGGACTGTTGCAATGTCATGGAAGACTTACAGCATATGGAGGAGATGGACGTGCCATCCAATCTTCGCCTGATAATGATGAAGTTGCCATATAGACTGAGGGAAAAATGGAGGTCTGTCGCCTGGGAGCTACAGGAGCGCCGTGGTTACAGAGCTAGGTTCCCAGATTTTGTGGCCTTCATTGAACGTCAAGTAAAGATTCTGTCTGATCCTCTCTTTGGTGACCTACAGGGTACGCAACTAGACCCTTCCTCTAAACTCAAGAGTAGATATACTGGAAGAGGCCAAGCTACTGTTGCCGCCATTAATACTGCTGTAGGACCAACTACATCATCAGCTTGGCACCAACAACACAAGGGCCCACCTTCACAAAGGAACAACGAAGAGTCATGCTGTGTGTGTAGGGGCCAGCATTCAGTGGAGAAATGTTCACAGCTCGATGAGATGACACACAGGGAGAAAATGGATGCTTTGAAAGTAGGCAGAGAGTGTTTCAGCTGTCTGAGGAGAGGTCATATGAGCAGGGAATGTGATAAGCCTTTGACATGTGATATATGTAAACACAAACATCCAACTGTTCTACATATCGGAACTAAAACACAGGAAGTGTCAGTAAATAATGCACTTGTGTCATTGGAGACATGTGGCCATACTGGGGCCGGAGGTGATGAATATGTTCTCTCTATTGTGCCTGTAAAGGTGAAGGCCAAGTCCGGGAGCACGATTGTGAACACCTATGCCTTTCTAGACCCTGGAAGTTCAGCTTCTTTCTGTACCCAGCATCTCATGAGAAAACTGAATCTTTCAGGAGTCAAGACTAGCATTCTTCTTCGTACCCTTGGCCAAGAGAGGTCTGTAGACACATTCTTGCTTAGTGATCTTGAGGTTTCTGGCTTAAATGAAGAAAACTTCCTGGACTTACCTGAAGTCTATACTCAGAGGACCATGCCTGTGAGCAGAAATAACATTCCCACTCAACAGGATTTGGAGGGATGGAAATACCTTGACGGCATTAAAATTCCCAGTCTCGAGGCAGAGGTGGAATTGCTGATAGGCACCAATGTGCCAAAGCTTATGGAACCATGGGAAATAATAAATAGTCAAGGTGAAGGACCATATGCTGTCAGGACTCTACTGGGGTGGGTTGTGAATGGTCCGCTGAGAGGTGGCGAACCGAGCAAAGGTAATTTTGACCATCCTGCTGTCACTGCTAATAGGATCTCAGTCGTCAAGTTACAGGACTTATTGGTTGCCCAATACAATCAGGATTTCAATGAGAAATCAGATGATGTGTGCCCTTCCAGAGCGGATCAAAGGTTCATACAAATAATGGAAGCTTCAATTCAGATTGATGAAGGACACTACTGCTTTGACTTGCCTTTTAAGGCTGAAGATGTCATTATGCCAAACAACCACAGCATCGCAGAGCAGCGTCTTCTAAGCCTTTACAGGAAGTTTAAGAGGAACAAAGATTATCATCAAGAGTACACTGCCTTCCTCTCCGAAGTTATTGAAAAGGGTTATGCTGAGCTTGTACCACATCAGCAGTTGGAGCGAGCTGATGGCAAGGTGTGGTATATTCCCCATCATGGGGTGTACCATCCGAAAAAGAAAACCCTGAGAGTTGTTTTTGACTGTGCTGCTGTGTTTAAAGGAAAGTCATTGAATTCACAGCTGCTGCAGGGGCCTTACCTCACAAGCACCTTACTTGGCGTACTTACCAGGTTCAGACAGGAACGTATAGCGCTGATGGCGGACATCCAAGCCATGTTCCATCAGGTGCGGGTGTCTCCAGAGCATACAGACTTTTTACGCTTCTTGTGGTATCCTGATGGTAATACAGGACAAGTTCCCATGCAATACAGGATGAGAGTTCACCTCTTTGGGGCCGTGTCTTCACCCAGTTGTGCAAATTATGCACTGAGGAGAATTGTGCAAGACTACAGAGACAATTTTGAACCCAGTGTTCTGAACACAATACTCCAAAATTTCTACATGGATGATTGTCTCAAGTCTGTGTCATCGGAGGCCAAGGCCATAAAAATGGTGCATGAATTGACTGAAGCCTGTGTGAAGGGAGGATTCCGCCTGTTTAAGTGGACAAGTAACAGCAGTGAAGTCTTGGCCAGTATTCCCGAGCCACAGCGTTCTAAGACCACAAGGGGGCTTAATCTGGATCAAAGTGCAAGCCCTGTTGAAACAGCTCTTGGTCTTCATTGGTGCATAGATACAGACGTTTTGACCTTCAGGATGGCCATGGAAGAGCGTCCACATACAAGACGTGGCATATTGTCTGTGGTGTCGTCTATCTATGACCCTTTTGGGTTTCTGGCACCATTTACTTTACCGGTGAAAAGGATGCTGCAGGAGATGTGCAGGCTGAACATCGGCTGGGATGCCAGCATACCTCGCGTCTTCTCGGAGCAGTGGTCCAAATGGCTGGCTAATCTCCATTTTATCGCTAAGCTCACAGTGGACCGGTGCATCAAGCCAAAGGATTTTGGAACATCTACTCACCTGCAGTTGCATCACTTTTCTGATGCTAGTGAGTATGGCTATGGAACGGCATCATATCTCAGGATGGAAAATGGGAGAAACAATGTCAATATTGCCTTTATCTTGGGCAAGGCCAGGGTTGCTCCTTTAAAGCAAACTACAATTCCTCGTCTGGAACTGACTGCTGCTGTCCTGGCTGCCCGTGTGGACAGGATGCTGAAGAGGGAGTTACAGCTGGATCTACACCCATCAGTATTCTGGACAGACAGCACAACTGTTTTAAAGTATATTGGAAATGAGACCAGGAGGTTTCACACGTTTGTGGCCAACAGGGTGGCTGTTATCAGAGATGAAACAGATGTTGCACAGTGGAGACACATTGGCACAAAACTGAATCCAGCAGATGAGGCGTCCAGAGGTCTAAGTGCTGAAGAATTCCTTGCATGCGATCGGTGGCTGAAGGGACCAGAATTTCTTTTCAACGGCAAAGAGGAATGGCCTAAAACAATTATTGAACAACTTTTGGTTGCTGTGGATGACCCTGAGGTGAAGAAAGACCTACTGGTGAATGCCTTTGTCTCCCACAGTCCACTGAATGCAACAAATGTGTTTTTAAGTCACTTTTCAGATTTTAAGAAGCTGAAAATGTCTGTGGCATGGATGCTTAGACTTAGAGACATGCTTCTAACCTTGTCCCAAGGGAGAAAGATGGTTGAAGACTGTGAAAGCATTGGCCATCACAATGGAGGCCAAAGAAACGACCATCTTCATGCCAAGATGCAAAGGAAAAAGTTGGCTCTTTGTGGACAGTCACTGACAACAGGTGACCTTGAGAGGGCAGAAAGTGCTATCATCCGTTTTTCCCAACAAGAGAAGTTTTCTGATGAGATTGCCGTTTTAAAAAATGGAGGATCTGTCAAACAAAACAGTGATCTCTACAAGTTGGACCCAGTGCTGGAGGACGGATTGTTGCGGGTGGGAGGAAGGCTTAGTAGGGCTGCCATGCCTGAAGCGGAAAAACATCCTGTCATTCTTTCCAAAGAGCAAAGTGTCTCCAAAATCCTCTTAAAGCATATCCATCAAGAGCTGGGTCACGCAGGTAGAAATCACATGCTTTCTTCTCTTAGGAAGCAATATTGGATTACTCATGCCAATTCTGCCTGCAGGAAGGTCATCTCGGAGTGTGTAGTGTGTCGCCGCCTCCAAGGTAAGACAGGGGAACAGAAAATGGCTGACCTACCACTAGAGAGAATTGTCCCAGACTTGCCTGCTTTCACAAATGTGGGCGTCGACTACTTTGGGCCAATGGAGGTGAAGAAAGGCCGAGGCAGAGTGAAGCGCTACGGCGTCCTCTTTACCTGCATGGCGAGTAGGGCAGTTCATCTCGAAGTTGCTTATGCTTTAGACACTGACTCATGTATAAACGCCATTCGTCGTTTTATATGTCGTAGAGGTCAGGTGACACACCTGACATCAGACAATGGCACCAACTTCATAGGGGCTGAGAGGGAGTTAAGGGAAGCTATTGCTGAGTTAGACCATCAGAAGATTCAGCATGCCTTACTGCAGAGTGGTCTGACATGGTCCTTTAACCCTCCAGCCGGGTCTCACCATGGAGGGGTTTGGGAGCGTCTTATTCGTCTTGTGAAAAAGGTCCTCTTTTCTACGCTTAAACTCCAAACACTGGATGATGAAGGTTTTCACACCATTCTTTGCGAAGTCGAAGCCATTCTCAATACTCGTCCCATCACAAAGGCTTCTGATGATGCAAATGACCTTGAAGCACTTACACCCAACCACATCTTGCTCCTAAAATCAAAGCCACACCTCCCTTCTGGACTCTTTTGTAAGGATGACCTGTATATGAAGAGAAGATGGAGGCAGGTGCAGTTCCTATCTGACCTCTTTTGGAAGCGCTGGGTGAGGGAATATTTACCGTTACTCCAGGAGAGACAGAAGTGGATGAGACCAAAAAGAAGCTTTTCCATTGGGGACATTGTGGTTATAATGGATCCTGTCGCTCCTCGAGGGTCCTGGCTGATGGGAAGAATTACACAGACTTACCCGGACAAGAAGGGCTTTGTCCGCTCAGTTCAGCTGAAGACAAAAACAGGGCAACTAGAGCGGCCGGTAACGAAGATCTGTCTTTTGATGGAAGCTGAAGCGGTGTAGATGACCTGATCACAGATGTTCTTGGCTCAAGAAAAGATGTAATTTAGATTAGCTCTGCACAAAGGGCTCCTTTAGTTTAACCTAGGTAATTTGGGTAATTGTGGTTAAAGTAAATATTCACAATTATGGGGCCGGTGTGTAGGAGCCATTTGTATCCACCCTTTTAGTTAGGTTAATTTAGTTATTTATTTTAGCCACTTGGGGGAGTATTGCACTGGGTGTGGTACGTCACTGGGATAAGGTATATTTACAGGTGCAGTAATTAATGACAAAAGGTGTGGATGGCGGGGAACACACGGTTCTTACCGTAGCCGTGAACACGCCGCAACATTTTATTAATTAGCCACTAGGTGAACTACTATTTTATGTGAAGTGAACCCTTTTCTACCTTTTATAATAAACGGGAACACCACCCAAAGACAATCAATGCCTGGACTCAAGATCTTTTTGCTACGCGTTGAGAACACCATGCCATCCATACTGAGGCTTATAGGATAGCCTCTACAGGCCCCGTTCTACTTATGTCTTTGTTGTCGCTCCCTGGATCGTTGTGGCCGACTTGCGCGGGGAGGCTTGGACCCCGTTGTAACTGCTTGCAGCCACAATTAGCTTTTAGCTCCAAAAAACTGTATGTTTAGTTTAATTATTTAGTCACTTTGCATTTATTGTCACATAGTCAAAGGGCTTAGTCATGTACAATAACAGAGTCCCAAAAGTCCTACTGAAAAACTGAAGCAATAGCCTTAACATTCACTTTGAAGTTGTCACAAGAAAGAAACCATCACACACATCTGTAGTGTTTTTCCCTCAGTTTATCTTTTGAAATTTAGAGGGACTGAGAACTCTGTGCAAAATTGTCCCTTCAACTTTGGTGGGGAGAAATCCAAAAAGCAAGTGCAAAACAATCTAGACCTACACAGCCTTAAACCTTTTCCCACAGACATGATTGATTGCTCCTCCAAACATGTCAAACTGCATCTCATAGACAAATACAAAGTTGTGGTTCATGAAGACCTCAATGTTCTTATCCACCCCAACTACAGTGCTGTAAATCCTGATGTGTGCAAATTTATGTCTTACTTAATGTACTGTTAACAGTGTGTATAGGTATGCGTGCTATAAATCCTGTTGAGGTACAGGTGAATAAAGTTACAGTATTGTGCTGTTGGCTGCAAGTCAGTGTACCTGCCCTGTCGTGGGGGGATTTTGCGCGTCCATGCCAAGGGGCCCATTATTTTATAATCCGCCTATGACTGTCACCACTCCTTAGTCTCCTCTTTCTCTTTTATCTGATGGCTCTACACAGTTGACTGGGCCTTACCGCTGACATGTTATGTTGCTTTTTTCCCAAGTGATGAGATGGAACAAGCGTGTAATCGATGGCTGTATGCGTTACACTCCCGAGGCTTCCTGACCTACACGTTACACTTTCTCCATCTGCCTGCATACACTTAACACCCCACAGGCTGCCACTCAAACCAGCAGGTGATGGTACACAGGAGATATAGACTGTGACGGAGGCTTACTGCATGTACAGATGTTAAGCACAACATCCAAGGTTACACGCTCTGGTTAAATAGCTTCTGATGCTCTTTCTACTGATGCTGAAAGCCTTGTTTACTTGTCTGTGTAGCTAAAGTAGAAAGAATGACCTTCACTGAATTCAGCGCATTTCCAGTTCAACAAGGATACCAGTAAAGACAGCCACTTTCTCCTTGTGCACAGCATAAAACTCTATAAAATTAAAAACAAAAACATTTCATTAAGATTCAAAGTGCTACATGCAAGTCATAAAGCAATGTTTGCAGTTAATTTGAAGGCATAAAAAAGCTAATGGACTATTAGAGTATACTGCCTGGGGCTGCCTTTTCTCCTTGCAGAAGGAGTACATCAATCACTTCTATCAGTAATCCCCTGCAAGCTGCCGACAGCGTCTGTGCCCCCTGCTGTAGAAATGGTCCCTCAGCAGAAGAAGCATCATATGGGGCTCAAGTTGACATCCTAACAGATAAACTGGCCCCACTTTACTACCACTGTCACTACATTCTGCCCTCGGCCTTTGGAGATATTGATGGTAGACAACAGTCGATGAGACAAAAGCACTGACAAAAGAGATGCCCGAGGAGTCGAGCTAAGCTGCTATGTGTTTCTTCTTTCTTGCTTGTCCTCATACCTGGAGGATGCATGATAAGATGGTACACAGATGAGAGACCCTTCAGAATGATGCTTTGCTGTAGGCTAATATTCGCTTAGCTGTAAAAACAGTGTATTTCGGTGAAGTTTTCAAGAAGGTCTGTTTGCGCGTAACAGTTCCAAACAGCTTAAAGTGACGTGTAATATTTACTGAAACGGAGGCACTCGTACACAATCTTCACATGTCTTTGTCAATATGGGAGTCTGCCACAGACAAAATGAAGGAAAAGAAAAGAGGTTTCATCCCTTCACTGCACTCCACTAAGCTGGTTTACTGCTTTTGTTGTGGGAAGGCTGGTGGTCGTCTCTGGAGCTTTGAATGAACACATTTCTCTTATGGCTACAGCTGCTGCATATCCATGTGCAAACAGCCAGCAGATGTGTCTTGGTCCAGCTACTCCATCCCAATGTCCAGTTCTTTCCAAATTCACTTTTACCTGATAATCATCTCCTGGCCCAGTTATCCAGCAAATGATCGCTTGTGAAAAATAACTACTGTTTTGTTTCAGTACCAATAAGGTAATGAATGTACATATGGAGCTGTTTTGGCCATGAAGCACTTGCAGAGCTGCATTAGACTTAATAAATACAACAGCTGCTAAATAATTTGTTGCAAACAGATTTTGTTTACCAGCGGGTGTTTGTGAATGAATATCTTGCATGCACTCTTGAAGAGGATAGTTTATGCTAGTGTAACTACATCAAAATATGTCTGATGAAACTTTAAGAGGTCCCAGCTTGTTTTGAGCGTAAGGCAGTGAATGTGGGAGAAAATAAAGTTTAAGTATGGCAAGATTAAGGCTCTTTGGGAATAAAGCCAATTGCAAAAATTATTCCCATTTAAAATTCCACTTTATCACCTTCAGCGTCTTTAGGCATGCTAGCTGATGATGCAGAGCTGTCCCAAGACATCTCAAGGACTGTGCTTCAGTGTGTAAATATCTGAGCATATCGAGGAAGCTGCAGCCAGGCTTATAAAACCCTTCCCATCTGTCAGACAGGACTACAGATCCAAACAACTAACTGAGGCAGTATGTTTAGCTGGATAGACCTCAGCCAAGGAGACCACAAGGATGGCAAAGTCCCTCTTGCTGAAGTTAAGGCTACTTAATATTCTTGTGTTGATTGGGGATTAATTGTTCCATCTGGCCCTCATGAAAAGCAGTGAAGAGAACAAAAAAACAACACTCCCTCCTGTTTTTCGTGACGTGTTTCCTCTTGTTTTATTATGGTCATGGAGTATGGCTAGCAAGTGCTGAGGTTTGAGGAGGAGCCTGGACCAGACAGGCTGTACCAGAGGGAGAGCTTGGAAATTTGATCATTTTTCCCCGGGACTGTCATACACCATAGGCTGCCTCATTTGTCTGCTCCAACTCCTTTGTTTCCTCCAGGCTCCCTGTTCCAGGATTAGCCTGCGGAGTGAGACACAAGCACAAAAATAAGACGAAGAGAGAAAAAGATATACACAGTCAGAGGACCTATATAAGCTAATTATTATAGTGCTTCATGTATCTTTAATAAAGTACTTAACTCTAATGTATGTGCTGCAGTATTTAAAAGCTGCTGACTGGCCAACCCCCCAATTAAAGCTGGTTTGGAGTGTGAAGGAAGGAGGGATGAGGGAGGCTGCGAGACTGCATCTTTATTTTTCCTCCAAATTACCCTGCAGTTTCACAGGAGTGGTTTGACCCATTTTATCTCCCACTCAGGTAATTAATGCACCATTACTACAAACAAAGGTCACATCAGAAGGCAGGGGAGCAGGCCAGAGCACAACAAGAGCTAAAGGAGTTATACAGTATAAAGCTGAGAAATATTTGAACAAGTTGTTTTGTAGGACATCACTCTAGAGACACCCATTGAGAAGTGTGTGAATATGTAAATAACCAGGGATGATTGTAACACACTGTTGTTTATAACTGTGACTCAGTGGTAGAGCGCTCGTCCACCAATCGGAAGGTTTCCTGGCCCTGCAGTCCCATGTCGAAGTGTCCTTGGGCAAGACACTGAACCCCGAGTTGCACTGCACTCCAAGTTGCCCCCGATGCTGCGCCATTGGAGTGTAAATGTGTGAATGTTTATCTGATGAGCAGGTGGCACCTTGTACGACTGCCCGGCCACAGTGTGTGAATGTGTGTTAATGGTGAATGGTTCCTGTACTAAGTAAAAGCACTTTGAGTAGTGGATAAGACTAGAATAGCGCTATATAAAAAGAGTCTATTTACATTTACACCTATTTCGTCATGTTTTCTGCAGGTTATGATGTTAGCTATCTGGAAGTCTTTTAATTTAAACAAATTAAAGGTGCTCTCCAAGTATTTAACACATAAACATCAGTTTACTGTTTGGTCTTCTTTATACTGGATAGTTTATTATTTTTTGGTGTCTATATATTTTTTCCAATTCAACAATGTTATGTTATAAAAGCTCAGAACTCACAGTGATATGCATTGTGTGATCAGGGCTTGCAAATAGATATAGAGCTGTTTTCATGAAGTCACAAGTAGAGCTCAAGCAAAAATCGGATACATTGACAAAAAAAATTGTTTTTAATTATTAAAGTAAAAGTGAAAAATGCAACACATTCTCAGGTTCTATTTTCTGAAATGGGAGGATTTGCAGCTTCTCTTGGTCATATAGAATAAATTAAGTTTACTATCTTCAGGCTTTGAAGTCATAAGGCAAAAAATGATATTTGAAGGAGTCCGGGAAAGTGTGGTAGTTATGTAGTACTCGAGATCAGTCTTGGTCTCGAGACCGATCTCAAGGCTTCTTTTTGAAAGTCTTGGTCTTGGAATTGACTAAATTTGTACTCGGTCTTGTCTCAGTCTCAGATAATGAGGACTCTGGATCTTATTTCAAACCGGTCAAGACCACAAATGCAGCGATATCACTAAATTGCCTGTGCATTGTCTGATTTATATGTTAACATCATTACTGTGATTGGATGTAAAACGTTCTACCTCAAATGCAACCAATAGCTTGACTCATTTCTAATTTAAAATTTGTTACTGTTAACCCCCTCTCCCCACCCCCTAAACACGCACTCCCAAGAAAGTGAATGCGGGAGACAGGAGAAGGAGTTCTGGGTGTCAGGAGGTTGTCAGCCAAATCATGAATGAAAAATTAAATAAAAATAATCTTTTCTGTGGGTGTTTTTAATGGGAATATGGATCTTTCAGATCAATTTTAGGAGGGCCTTTGGTTAGCATTTTCCACATTTTATCGTGTTATGCAGTGTGAGATAAACACTGGTCTGGTCATGGTCTTGACTCGGTTTCAGCCCCTCAAAGTCCTGGTCTTGTCTCTGGTCTTGGAGATGACTTGGTCATGTAGGTGTGGTTAGCATTTTTTCACAATGTTGTTTACCTTCCATAGTCCAAGCATTTAACCAATTCATCAAATTAATAATCGGCAGATGAATCAATAATATTCTTTAGAAAAAACTGAATTGCAGCCTTAGTCTCAAGCCAAAACTGTTGGGAACCACAGACATGGTGTACTGTATAAGCACATACTGATCTACTAAGTTATATTTTAGATGGGGACTCATTTAAGAAACATATAACATGTAGGCAAACATATGTATTATACAAAATAAAACACCCATTTTGAGCCTGGCTTTACTGAGCCTTTATGCTGTCAGGTTCTATCAATCACAATCACTTTAGTGCTGCTCAAAACATGTTCAGTCATTTCTCAAATGTACTGTGTCAAATGCAGTGAGATGCGTTGTAGAACAAGCACAAGTAAAGAATTAGTGGTGAAATGTCTGGGATTGAAAATATAAGCTCTCTCTGCAGGAGTTCCCTGGCGACTTCTGGATCCTTGATGTTCATTTAATGGCATTACATACACAAACTGTCAACTGCGCATGAATTTACGTCATTTTATTAGATTCTGAATGTAAGAGGGCTATGTGTTTTTATTTCTACCACTGTGCTGCATTTTAAAGAGAGTTTATGATGGAAGTTCTGAAACACTGTATTTTTCCACATTTAAAGTGATTTCAGTTTGCTGAGCATGCAAAATGCTCCACTCCAAACCCATATTTAAATACAAAGGCAAATGTAATTATGTTGTGCCTTTTGATCTTTCTTTCTGTGGTTATCTAAATTATAATCTCTGGTTTCTGCATTTATACCAAAGCACACTCTCTAAGGTATTCCACAGCCATGGTTTCTTGTCCAGAGAAAATACTGGTGTTAAATGAAGCAATGATTTTCTTTATATGTGCCAGCTGTAGTGCAAATGGTTATCAATCTGCCAGAAAATCCAGTTAATTTTGTGAAGATGAGTTTGAAGATGGTCTAAGTGAATGGAGTCCACTTTGCTTTCGTGTGTATGATTTCCAATTTTATATTCATAAAGATTTCTTTTTGATCATCTGTCGAGAAGACATTGAGGAAAAGATGTAAATTTGAATGCATTCACCCAGAACACAACTGTAGAGCTGTCGTATTAGTAGTATATGGGAAAATGGCCCTGGGGGGCATGTTGCCTTTTTACAGTATGTTGCATGTTCAGATACTATGGAAGTGGTATTTTTTGGAATCTCATTCTTAGGTTTTCCAATAAAGATTGAGACAGACTGTCCCGGCAGAGGTTTAGATACACGGTATTAAATTAACATAATCAAAGTCAACACATTAATAAGAACATTCAAAAGTCACATATGACTACATGCTAAAAGGGAGGCTGAGGAGGTAGAAGGAGATCCATTTCTGAAAGCAGGCAGTAGTGTAGTAGGAAGGATGTAAAGCTCAACGTTGTTGTATGCAGACTGAATGAGCACCAAATACGGACTAACAGACATAAGTGAGTGTATTGGTTTACATAAATTCCTTAGACCTGCATCATAATAAAACTAAAAGAGTAAAAGTATTATTAGCTATGTCCTTGGCTTCCCTGTTGGCTTTCATATCACCTAGCCAGAAAAGTCTTTGGTCTTTGCATACTGAGATTTAGCTGAACCAGCTGTGCATGGCTCTGCTTCCATTAATTGTTTCTATAGCAACACCAACTACAAAAAAGGCGCAACAAATAAAGCACAGGTTTATTTATATATATATATATATATATATATATATATATATATATATATATATATATACACACACACACACCAGTACAGGCCAAAAGTTTGGTTACACCTTCTCATTCAATGCGTTTCCTTTATTTTCATGACTATTTACATTGTAGATTCTCACAGAAGGCATCAAAACTATGAATGAATACATCTGGAATTATGTACTGTAAGTGTGAAATAACTCTTAAACAGGTCTTATATTTTAGATTCCTCAAAGTAGCCACCCTTTGCTTTTTTGATAGCGCTGCAAACCCTTGGTCTTCTCTCAATGAGCTTCATGAGGTAGTCACCTGAAATGGTTTTCACTTAACAGGTGTGCCTTGTCAGGGTTAATTAGTGGAATTTCTTGCCTTATTAATGGAGTTGGGACCATCAGTTGTGTTGTGCAGAAGTCAGGTTGATACACAGCCAACAGCCCTATTGGACAGCTGTTAGAATTCATATTATGGCAAGAACCAATCAGCTAAGTAAAGAGAAACGAGTGGCAATCATTACTTTAAGAAATGACAGTCAGTCAGCCCGGAAAATTGCGAAAACTTTGAATGTGTCCCCGAGGGCAGTCATAAAAACCATCAAACGCTACAGCGAAACTGGCTCACATGAGGACCACCCCAGCAAAGGAAGACCAAGAGTCACCTCTGCTGCTGAGGATAAGTTCATCCCAGTCACCAGCCTCAGAAATCGCAAGTTAACAGCAGCTCAGATTAGAGACAAGATGAATACCACACAGAGTTCTAGCAGCAGACTCTAGCTGCTAGAACAACTGTTAAGAGGAGACTGCGCGAATCAGGCCTTCATGGTCAAATAGCAGCTAGGAAACCACTGCTAAGGAGAGGCAACAAGCAGAATAGATTTGTTTGGGCCAAGAAACACAAGGAATGGACATTAGACCAGTGGAAATCTGTCTAACCCTAACCCCCTAACCCTAACCCAAGTTTGAGATCTTTGGTTTCAACCGTGTCTTTGTGCGAAGGATAAAAGGTGACCGGATGGATTCTACATGCCTGGTTCCCACCGTGAAGCATGGAGGAGGAGGTGTGATGGTATGGGGGGGTGCTTTGCTGGTGACACTGTTAGGGATTTATTTCAAATTGAAGGCATACTTAACCAGCATGGCTACCACAGCATCCTGCAGTGGCATGCCATCCCAGCCAGTTTGCGTTTAGTTCGGCCATCATTTATTTTTCAACACCCTAAACACACCTCCAGGCTGTGTAAGGGCTATTTGACCAAGAAGGAGATTGATGAGTGCTGCGCCTCCACAGTCACCGGACCTGAACCCAATCGAGATGGTTTGGGGTGAGCTGAACCTCAGAGTGAAGGCAAAAGGCCCAACAAGTGCTGAGCATCTCTGGGAGCTCCTTCAAGACTGTTGGGAAACCGTTTTAAGTGACTACCTCTTGAAGCTCATCAAGAGAATGCCGAGAGTGTGCAAAGCAGTAATCAGAGCAAAGGGTGGCTGCTTTGAAGAAACTAGAATATAAGACATGTTTTCACAGTCAGTTCCACATGTGTTCATTCATAGTTTTGATACCTTCAGTGAGAATCTACAATTAAATAGTCATGAAAATAAAGGAAACATATTGAATGAGAAGGTGTAACCAAACTTTTGGCCTGTACTGTATATATAGACACAATATAGAAAATATGCACAAGTACAATTTTTCCCTGTCGTCCTCAGGTGAATGGGAAAGATTTGTCAAAATCCAACCATGAGGAGACTGCGGAGGCCTTTCGGGCTTCCAAGGACCCGTTGTGGTGCAGGTCATCAGGCGGACCCCAGTGGCGGCCCCATGGCCCCCCTCAGGAAATCCATGTGGTGGACGTGTGCACTCAGACCGACATCACCTTTGAACACATCATGGCGCTGGCAAAGCTCCGGCCTTCGACCCCTCCTGTGCCTGACGTCTGTCCATTTCTGCTCTCTGACAGGTACGTACAATAGGAAATTTAGTCATTTTTCATCAACGCTCACTATACTTAAGCAAAATGGATGTGAATCATGATAGATAGAGATTCAAAGCGGGGATTAGAATTTAAAGGAGGCCAGTGATTTGATATCATTTAATATATTTATTTGATTTGATATAATTACAAAGGATTTTGGTTCAGTGCCATAAGAGTTTGTTGTGTCCTTGTTTTGACTTTGGCAGTGACTCATGGTAATTAAGAAGGGATAAACCAAGTAGTGAGAAATGTTATTGAGCTATGAAGCAGAAATATCAGTGTTTGCAGGATTAGCATTACAAGTATGCAAGACGCATGTTAAATATAAATGAAGTGTCTAACCAGCTGCATAGTCTGATAAATATAGATTTGTTTGATGAATGAGAGTCTCAATGTCCTTCACATTTTCTTCTCACCAATGAGACACACTAAATGATAAAAGAGAAATTAGAACAGGGCTAAGTGGTCCTAATTAACCATTAATACATAATGTATGTGTGATATGTGCTTTTGTTTAATATTAAGCATTCATTTAAATATATCACTAAGCAGCAAGTGTGGAAAATTAGAAAAAAAACATATAAGCAATTCAAGTCCACTAAAAATGTACTTGTATATGACAACCCTAAGTGACTTTAACATCCAGTGTGACTGTTGAATCTGTTTTCCCTGATGCTGTACTATCTTTCACATGTCCCCTGTCTGCTTAGATAATCATGCACAGAAACATAACTCAGCTATAAGATTAAGTATGTTTGTTGAGTATAAATTTAGAAGAGATGAAAGGACATTCAAAGTGTCTCAAAACAACACTTGTGTGGTACAATCACTAGAAGTCTAATCACATCTCAACTGGATGCTGGGTAGTGCAATACCTCAGACATGTTTTTATTGTTCGTGTGGGAGGAGGGCATAAAAAATATGCACACAAAAAATCTTGAGAGTTTAAAGTATCAACAAGAGGTTTTCCTGGAAAACAACAAAAGGAACAAGGCTCATTATTTCTTCTTCTGACATTTTAGTTTATATTCTGTTCATCTCAAAGGATGAGTAAACCGTAAAACAGAACAGTTTCTGGGTTTCACCTCTTGGGAATGAAACCACAAGGCAATGGCAAGGCAGGAGCTTCATAACACAGAACTGGGAACTCAGCATGGTCTTGGTGAACCATGCGTATAAAGTATGCATCTGTTTTAGTAGATAATTAATTCCAACAATCATAAACATATTGAATTCTTTGAGTACCTGTTGCCATTTGTCATTTAAAATTTGCTTAGACAATCATTGCTTGCCTGGATGCTCAATATTAAAAACATTCTAAAAAATGTGTGTTATTGTCAGTGTTACTAGATATAAACACAACCCAAAATCATTGCTGTATATACAGTACAGGCCAAAAGTTTGGAGCCACCTTCTCATTCAATGCGTTTTCTTTATTTTCATGACTATTTACATTGTATATTATCACTGAAGGCATCAAAACTATGAATGAACACAGATGGACTTATGTACTTAACAAAAAAGTGTGAAATAACTGAAAATATGTCTTATATTCTAGTTTCTTCAAAGTAGCCACCCTTTGCTCTGATTACTGCTTTGCACACTCTTGGCATTCTCTTGATGAGCTTCAAGAGGTAGTCACCTGAAATGGTTTCCCAACAGTCTTGAAGGAGTTCCCAGAGATGCTCAGCACTTGTTGTCCCTTTTGCCTTCACTCTGAGGTTCAGCTCACCCCAAACCATCTCGATTGGGTTCAGGTCCGGTGACTGTGGAGGCGCAGTACTCCATCACTCTGCTTCTTGGTCAAATAGCCCTTACACACCTCCAGGGTCCTGTTGAGAAATAAATGATGGTCCAACTAAAGGTAAACTGGCTGGGATGGCATGCCGCTGCAGGATACTGTGCTAGCCATGCTGGTTCAGTATGCCTTCAATTTCGAATAAATCCCCAACAGTGTCGCCAGCAAAGCACCCCCACATCATCACACCACCTCCTCCATGCTTCACGGTGGGAACCAGGCATGTAGAATCCATCCGGTCACCTTTTCTCTGTTGCGCAAAGACATGGGGTTTGGAACCAAAGATCTCAAACTTGGACTCATCAGACCAAAGCACAGATTTCCACTGGTCTAATGTCCATTCCTTGTGTTTCTTGGCCCAAACAAATCTTTTCTGCTTGTTGCCTCTCCTTAGCAGTGGTTTCCTAGCTGCTATTTGACCATAAAGGCCTGATTCGCGCAGTCTCCTCTTAACAGTTGTTCTAGCAGCTAGAGTCTGCTGCTAGAACTCTGTTTGGTATTTATCTGGTCTCTAATCTGAGCTGCTGTTAACTTGCGATTTCTGAGGCTGGTGACTGGGATGAACTTATCCTCAGCAGCAGAGGTGACTCTTGGTCTTCCTTTCCTGGGGCGATCCTCATGACCCTGACAAGGCACACCTATGAAGTGAAAACCATTTCAGGTGACTACCTCAAGAAGCTCATCGAGAGAACACCAAGGGTATGCAGCGCTGTCAAAAAAGCAAAGGGTGGCTACTTTGAAGAAACTAGAATATAAGACATGTTTTCAGTAATTTCACACTTTGTTTTTAAGTACATAATCATACATTATCACCATACAATCCCCTACGGGGCCTTCTTTCCACAGTTGGAGCTTGGAGTATCCACTTTGTCTCATGGATGGTTGACAAGGTGATTAAAGCAAATGGGCTAATAAAAAATCTAGGCAACACAGTGCAACATGTGCTCACAGGCTACTTACAGCCCGGGCTGAGCAAAAATGTAATCAATGTGTCCCATAAAACTCACATTTTCTTCTTTTCATATGTGATCAGGTGCACAATCCAATATACAGCAGACTTTATAGATGTACCAAATGTTTGTCACTCCTATTTTTTAGGCTGGATTGTAAATTTGTAATTGTGTTCTTTGAGCCTACTGCCAAATGTTATATGTGTAATATTGAGGCATCAAGGTATAAAGCATTCTGACATGTACCAGTCTATTTTTATAACGGTAAAATTGTTTTAAGACAGTTTTACAGTGCGGGGTAATCTCAGAGTCAGACAGCCCCTGAACACATCACTCAACATGTTCAACAGAGTGTCTTTTTTGAAGTTTTTTGTCCACTGTGATTATCTTGTGTGGCACTGGAGCTGCTCATCTTGTTAGGCCTGTTTTGTTCAGTGACTGAGGGAAGCATAATAGAATTACACTGTACAATGTGGGGGGTTTTGTCTGTCAAGAGTAGGAAGAAAATTATGTGGATATGCTGTTATTAACAAGGAGCTGTGTTTTTATCACACACACTCCAATGGAACTGAAAGCCCTTGACAAATCCTTTATTCTTTGGATTCCAGCAAAGACAAAGGCAAGGGAATCCTGTCACTTAGAGGTATTGAAAGCATTTGAAACTTACGCCCCATTTCTCACCACCTCTTTTTGCCTCCCTCCCTTTCTGCCTTTACCGCTTTTTCTTCCTCTGCCTGTCTCCCCCAACAGCTGTCATTCTCTTCATACAATGGACCAGGATTACTATGAAGGGACAGGCTACCTCTCCCCTCTACCGGCTGATGGAGAGAGGACAGAGGAGTTTGAGTATGAGGTAAGAATTGTACTTGACAGCACTGCTTACTAAAGCCTGACAGATTCATTGGTATGGCTAATATTATCGGCTCATTTAATCTTATAGCTGATGGTATATATATGGTAGTGGTACATACTGTACCTAATAACATAAAGTAAACCGATAAGTAACAAGTTGCAGACAGAAATGCCAAAGATATAAAAATAATATACTGTGTGTGTGTGTGTGTGTATGTATGTGTGAGTGTGTGTGTATATATATATATATATATATATATATATATATATATATATATATATAGTTTGTATACCAGAGACCACTGACAAATTTATTTTTCGACTGTGAAGGTTATCTTAGCTAATATATATCGTATTCCTTTGTCACAGTTCTTAAAAGCAGTAGTTAAATTACATTTTTGGAAATAAACTTATTAGCTTTTCTTCCTGAGAGTTACATGAGAAGATTGATTCCACTCTCATCTGCTAGAGCGGTATTTCTCATTCAACTCTCGGCAAGAGAGCCAACACTCATTTTTCCAAAAATCTAATTCTTTGTCGATTTTTACCAAATTGTAATGCCCTGCACACCTACACAGTTGTTTTCAATTACCCTAGGTGATTAGACCCCTAGTCAGGTGGAAGCTTAGTGAAGATTTGCTGTGAAATACATGATGTCACCCAACACTATGTAATCTAAGAACGATAACCATGTAATGTTTCCCGTCCTAACGGGTGCAGGACACCTAATGACAGATAGTCACAGAGATGTAAATCAACTGCTGTTTTACACGTCCATGCAGTCCAGAGATGAGGTCTACTCAGGCAAATTAAATGAGATCCTCTGTGAATGTGAATCGGTCTGTAGGGGCTGTTGATGATGTGTTTAGGTTAAACATTGAGTACTAGCCCAAATATTGTTATCAGACTTGGTTTTAACTTTCAGTTATTAATATGGATATTTGTAGGGCTTTACTGCAAACAAACAACTTAAGTGCTGAAAATGTAGTACCGAGTTGCACCCATAATGCACATCTGACCTCTTCAACACACGGACACACATTCCCTCAACACTCCATATTTAAATATGCTTAGTAATTGATGGAGGGCCCAAACACTAATTGATTCTACAAGCTGACCCAAGGATAAAAAAATGTGTAAACACATTTCTGTGCTTCTGTGTCTTAACAGGAGTGTAAGTAACAGGAGCAGTTGAAGTAGGTGATGTTTCTAAGGCTGTTGATCTCTGACACATACAGATACTGATGCACTGATTCAACTGTGACAGGAAGAGATAAACAGACTCTGTCTTTGCTCTCTGCTTTGGTCTAATATTCTTTATTTCCGACTCATTGAGGTGCAAGCGTATTACCAGCGAGGGCCCTGGTCTGATGTATGATGATTGCTCACCCCTCCCTCCTTACATTTGCTTTATTTGAATTTGTTCTGAATGCTTCCACCCACTGAGCTTGAGCTGTGTCTTCACATCCTAAAAAGATTTGTGCAACCGCTTGGATCCCAGTGTCAAATCTGAACAAATATAATATATTAAAGCCTCTCTTTATGCCTCATTGCTATTAACAAATCCTATTATTCTGGGAATGCTTTGTGGCCTGTACCGTTTTTTTCTTTTTTTTTTCCATTTCATGCTTGGGAGTTACATATCAAGCTAATGCAGCCCCACTTACTGTATGTCAAGTGAAAATGCTGTGAGGGGATGTAGGCAATAGCTCAAAAGCCACTTACAGATTCAACCTGATCCCTTACTACCCGCTGAAAGAGACGAAAAAGAATGAAGGAAAGACACCTTTCTAATACAGCAGGACATTGATGTTTCTGTTAGGGTAATCAACATGTGAGAGTCTTGGAGTACAGTGGTTGATGAGGTGGAGAAATGCCAGGTGCCGTGGAGTTCCACATTCATTGTATACTATTTATTTCTAAGCTGTTCGGGTTCATGTGAAAACACAGTATTTTTATTTTCCTGTACTTAATAGGACACCACATACTGCTTGTCTCTATCCAAACTAAAGACTGTGTTCAGACATCAGACTGCCGGACACAGCAGGCAGCTGTTTCAGTGAAACAGGTTTGATAAACCCTCCATACTCAACCTGTTGAGCACCAAACAGCAGACAGACAAAGTCAGCAACTAGCTGGTGAACAGTGGAGCATTAAGCAGTTGTTAAAGATACAGATATTGTACAGTTTACAGCCTGTTGTGCTTCCCCCAGTTGGCCAAAACAATGAAAGCAGGTTAATGTAGGCAGGTTACTGTTGGTTTTCTTGGGGGCAAAATTATTCAAATGTAAAGTAAAAGTAAAATATTAGATAAACCAAGTTAGTGCAGCCAGCTAGACTCATTTGTACACGTGACATGGGTTTTTACAAGAGCACATGTTCATGAAAGACTGCAGACAGGAAGAGTATCGCTGTCCTATCTATGTAGTGGGATGAAAGGAAGCACCACGTTAGTAGCCACAGTAATTAAATCTAAGTCTGAGTCTGACTGAAATGAAAACAGACACGTGTAAAGGCAGAGTCCCATAGTTGAACAGTCAGCTCCCTATGAAAGTCAGTCTCAGGCTCTTGCTACAGAGTCTTATACACTGAAAATAAGCCGGCATTGACAGCAACTGATAAAAGCAGCAACCTACCATATTCTGATGTTTCCCAGCCACCTTTAATATTATTGTAATATTGTAGCTCAGCCAATTTAATTGTTATCACGAAAGGCGAGACATTTTTTGCCACCCATAAACCAACCGCAAACCCTGGACTAAGCACAGTAGCCTATAATGTTCTCCCTGATGGTTGGCTTGTTTGGATTAATGAAACACACATGCCATACCTTATAGCTCAAATTTCACACAGAAACCTCATACATTTCCTAGGATCCCTTGATGTGTACTGTATGTGGCCACAACACCATGTCAGTAACCATTCCTTTGATTAGCTTCAGTGAGTTCTGAAGAAGCAGAGTACTCCAAGCTAGGAGAAAGTATTTCCTCTCTTCCTGTCAGTGGAGCTATCCATGCATTTGTGAATGCTTTTTCAATTACTGGTAATCAAAGGCATGATTATTATGACAGCATCCAATGTGCTTTCATGGTGGGCAGCAATCTTCTCCTAATCACGCCATCGCTGTCATTAATTTACTGTCAGCCCTCATCCCTGTGCCACGCTGCAATCTCCTGCCTAAGAGGCAGAGAACTCGCCTGGAAAATAGAGGAAAAAATCAAAAGAAGAGGTGAGACAGGGATTGGTGAGTGTGTTTGATGGATCAGGACACATTTTACTGAGGCATCTGAGTGTGAGTGGGTGTTTTCTCTGCACAATATTGTCTTAAAACAAGAAATCAAAAGAACTGGTAAAGAAAAAGTCTCAAATTATACCCACAAACACACACACACACACACACACACACACACACACACAGACAGGGTTGATGTTTATCCAACATGCAGTAATTGTAGAAATCTATTTCCTCTGATCAATTAGCCACAGGTATCCTGCACTATATCTTACCGTTAATTGGTCAGAAATAACTTAAGGCTTGTTCCACAGTGCCACGTAGGGATGATGTAGTACCTGCTCACACATCTGCTTTAACTCAATCTCAGCAATTAATTTGTGTGGATTATTTTTAGACAGAGGGCTCAGCTACATTGCTTGTGATTTCAATATTTCCCACAGATATCCCACGTCTTCTCACATCATATTAGCATGCAAGATGTGAGCTGTCTCCGTAGCTCCCATTACCTCCATGACTGCTCTGTTGCATCAGATGTGCTGCTTCAATAATCTCTACACCAACAATAATGGTGGTTGCTCATTAGTAATATGTTTAATATAGCTAATGGCTCATTTTTGTAGCTTACTTTGTATAGGTAGTCTGCACCAAAACCTTTTCCCTCTTATTCTTAACATATCAGCCGGGATTTGAAGTTGTCATAGCTTCTGAGACAGTCAATTAAAGATCTGAGCTCCCCATCAGGTAAAGGCTGTCGAGAAAGATAAAACGACAAAGCTCAGATGATGTTGTTTTTCTTCAACTCTTTTTCTTTGTGTCTGTGCGAATGTGTGCGCTTTGCTGAATACACTTGTGTAAGTATAGGCATTGTACAGGGATGCCGGAAGTACTTTTTGTGTATGACTGTGTATGGAAGTGTGTGTAGCCCTGGTCCAAAAACACCTCACTGATCTGTCAATGTGTAAGAAAAGCAGAGGTAGAAAGGTGTAAGAAAAAATGAGTGACAGGGGACACCTAAAGGAAAGGCCTAAAGATGGGTTTGTGTGTGTGAGGAAGTGTGTGTGTGTGTGTGGGGTGGGGGGTAGCTTAGGAGGGGTAGCCAGAGGCAGCAGGTGGCTACTCTCTGGCAGTGGTATTGGCCTTTTCCCCATCTTCCCCTCATCTCATCTCACCATGGCCAGACTTCACCCTCCCCTGGCCCTATTCCCAAAGCCCTGACACGTGTAACCAGCCAACCCACACTTGTCACAGAGGAAATGAATCTCTCTGTTTGTGCGAGGCCCCTGTGAGCCCAGCCAGATCCCTCCCCACCGCCTCTTTCCCACTCTCCACTCAACCACCTCGTTCCTGCTGCTGGGAGTTGGTGTGTTTCTGCTCTAATGAAGACTTTGGGAGGAGAGGCCATTTCACACTTGATTCCCCCCAACACCCTTGATATGTTTCAGCATTTAGAGATGAAGCACAGGCCTGTTATGTTTGCTGTTTGGCTCCACTTTTGTTGTGGGAAACCAAGAGTGCAAAGTGGTTTATGTGCATTACCTGTCTGCAAGCTTGGAAGAAATTGGAAGTTGTTTGGTTTCCTATTAACAACATGCTTTAAATATTAGATGAAGGGGGGCTGCCACTTACTCAAGTTCTAGCTGCGGTTAATCAAATCTCACTTTCTGTTTGTCTGTATTTATGAACTTAAATGAAGAATTCATGTTGACGCCAGGATACTTTGCTGTGTTCCAAGAGGCTTGCGGGAAATTTGACGACCACTGATTTGTAAGTCAGTAGTTTGTTGATCTCTCCCCAAGGGAAGATGAGAAATATTGTAGTGCTCCAAATATGTATATCTAGTAGCATTTGCATAATTATAGTTTATTTATAGTCTAACATTATACAACTTGGCAAAAGCTTGAAAGAAAAACACTTGAGGTCCTCTGGCATTTATCAAAGCCCCACCGATCAAACTCTGCAAGCTGGGAATGTCTTTCATGATCAAACACTTTCAGTCTCAAAAACCGATGAGAGTTGGCAATCCACACTCAATAAGCATCTCAAAAACAAGTCAATTTTTGTGCTGAAACTTAAAAAACATTTTCTTCATCTAAAATGAAGAATTTTTTTCTTTGTGTAGTCATTGTTTTGCATCAAGATTTGAGTTTTATGGTAAGTGTATACAAATATATTTGGAGTCTTCATTAACGTTTACAGACGTGTTCTACGTCAGCAAAACGATATCACCACAAGGTTGATATAGTAGCTATTGTGGAGCTTTCAGTCATATCACTCAATCTTCCTCGGTAGATGGAGAGTGTGTAGTCGTCATGGAACTCTAGTTCATTTATTGTTCTGAGCACTTAATGGATTTATCTGTCACAATGGCGTCAGGTGCTTAAAAGCTGAATTTTATCCAACAATTTAATTTCAATTTCAGCAACTTATTTTGTAAGTTCTATCTCCGAAAAAAAGATTGTATGATCAAGAACTCCCTAACAGCTATTAAATAGTAATAGTAAAAAAAAAATAAAAAAAAATAAACTTTCAGTGTCATCCTATATCCTTAAATGTCCAACTTGCTTTCACTCCAGGGTGGCAATGTCCATCTGTCAGTGCACCAATTTAGTCCAGACTAAATTATCTCAAAAACTATAAGGATGGATTGCTTTGAAATTGGTACAGACATTAATAAAAACAAAGCATTAAACTTTACACCTAGTGTAAAGCATTGTCATTCTTGTGACTATGCAGACCACAACATTGAGCACAAAGCAATGCTGTGCCCAGCATTCATCACTTAGTTTTGTTTTTTACATTTTTTACATAGGAGGTGGAATTGTGTCGACTCAACAGCCAAGAGAAGTTGGGGCTAACTCTGTGCTACAGAACAGATGAAGAGGAGGATGTGGCCATCTATGTCAGTGAGGTGAGTAAATAACTTCCCCTTCAAGATGATAGACTTGGATGACTTGTATTAAAAGAGAGTAATTTTCTTCATACGTGACCATTACAGCTGCATTAGTTTGCCATGAGGAAGAACTTCATACTAAGTTTTTTTTTTTATTGGAGAACTCTCTAAACATATAACAATCTCTCTTTTATCTTTCCCCGCTCTGCTTTTCTCCTGGAGATACTGTAAAAAAAAACAAAAGAAAAAAACATGCAACATAAATGAATCTACCTCCTGCTAGCTTTTTCTTTAGGCCAACCACCACAGTTAGGACTGCTAGCTGTTTGAAAATTGAAAAAAATAATACTCTTGGGACAAAGGTACAGTATATGCGTATTCAACAGAGTTCTTTATATTTCAGTTCTTTGAAGTCTCACATTTACATATCATACACCATTGTAGAACCAACAATTGTCATGGCTAGATCAGTGCCTCAGTAAAATGCTTAAAACAACTGAGAATGCAAAATTTTCATGACTAAATCATCTGTGACGTTTAATATTCATCTTCCAATGTATATGATTTACTTTGGTATTCATGTGAACAAAGCAGGTTCCCTATTGGGTATAGTTACATTAAAATTGAACTCTTTTATCAAACACAAATTACATGTTTGGACAATTTAGCAATGTTCGAACTGCATGACTACAATGTCAGTTACCAACATGAAAATGAAATGACCAAGACAGTTATTTATCCAGTCCTTTCCAGACAGCTGACACCAATAATCAAGCTGTGAGATACACGTTAGCAAAAAGACTCTTGCATCCCTTATCTCCCACTTGGAATCATAGAAAATACTGTTCTCTATTCTGCTCAACTTTCTCTCCGAATCGTTTTGAAGTTGACTTGGACCCTGCACGATGTTTGCTTTGAGAGTTGAGCAGAATATAAATCACTGCATCCGTGGCTCTTGGCCGCATCCTTAAGTGTTCATTTTGAAAAAAAAGTAGAGCTTAAAGGTGTGTGCTGCATTTAGATGAAGTGGCTGAATGTCACTGTATACAGGAGGTGTTACAGGAGGTGTTACTAGGATCTTGCAAAAGTAGCGAGAGCACATCAAACATGGAGTTAAGAGCAATGCAAGGTCATTTTAAAACAAGCTTAATTTCCCAACTTTGTAGCAACTGATGAATGACCATGTTGTCTTTACTGTTTTGTTAGTTTAGTTTTTCCCTTGTTTCTACTGTGTCTCGTACAGTGGTTAAACCATTTAAAAGTCCATTTGGTTTAGTCCATTCATTTTCTATACCTGTTTAATTCTATTCAGGGGTACAGGGGGCCTGCATATGGCAAAAAGGCAGAGTCCATTCTGGGGAGGTCACCAGTCTATTGCAGGGTCAACTGACAATCATACACACTAACAGGGAATTTGTATTTGTAATTGGGAGTTTTCAGTCCATCTTCACTGTCTTTGTTTATGTTTCCTCCAGATCAGTTTTCTCACATCTTGTGAGAGATTGTTCAAACACAGTCAGAAAGTCAAACCCAAAACCTTCTTGCTCTGTGGCAAAAATGTAACCCCAGCCATTCACAGTGATATCTTCAACAACAACTAATTCCAAAATGTTCCTATATTTCAGTTTCCAGTTGTAGATTACTCAGGGGTTAGGTCTCCCCATAACTGCAGAAAGATTACCTTCAGTTTCCTCTGTTCCCTCCATTCCTTTCTGGTGACCTTCCGTTCCTCCCAGTTCAATGAGTGTTCCTCTGTGTAGGAGTGGACTATCATGAAGATGGAGTGCCACAGCACCTCACCATCTCCAGAAATTTCGCCTGTTAGAAGAAATTGAAATGAATGGCCCGGACACCAAATGATTGGCCGATGAAAGAGTGCCCTGCCCCCTTGTTCACTGGCATTAGTTACAGGAGGAGCAAGGACATCATGCACTGAGGCTGAGTTACAGGCTGTTAATGCTGTATCCACAGGCTTGTCTATAGAAACATTCCATAATATAGTAACTGAGGCGGGTACAATTGAGGACTTAAATGATGAAGGTGATGCTCAGGGTTAAAATGACTTTGAAAACTGACCAAAGTCTTGAATGAGGATTGCAAGTGTTTTAGGGACATTATTTTGTTCCCTCTATCTTCGCAGATCAGTCCAAACAGCATCGCTGCCAGAGATGGCCGCATCAGAGAGGGGGATCGCATTTTACAGGTACAGTAGGACATTTTCTCCTATTGTCCCCCTCTACACCAGCTCTCATTAGATTCAACATAAAAACACGCTTTTATTTTGTCACACTCAACCACTTTCTCCCAGCATGAGAGCCCATTCATTTTTAATGCCAGCACATTAAAGAGGGAACTCGCCCCCGCTGTGACTATTAGAGGGGGAGAAATGCCCCCGTGGCTGTTTTAGTTACCGACTCAGCACCAACAGGTTTTTTTAACAGTTCTGGTTCAGGATGGTGCTGTGCTGTACTGCAGCTCACTGCCTTCTGTGGGATAGCTGAGAGGCTATGACCGTTATTAGCCCCAAGCTTCATCTTCAGGCATGAGAGGTATTCTGAGAGGTATTCTGCTGCCAACAAGCAGCAGTTGTTAGAGTTGAGGGCTGTACAGTTTAGCGTTGCCTCCGTGGGTAATTATTGTTTATGTTTAGACAATTAATAGCCTCTAATTGTAATGTGTAATGTATATTATCACCTTATTAAATTCTTATAACAAACAATTCCCTACTTAAAATTCAGCAGACAGAACAACATTTCCTTTACTTGGAGCTGTGCGTTTAGCCACATGATGATTATAAGTTTAATATTTACTCTATTTTAAATTCTGTTTTGGTCACCACCAACTCCTGAGGAAAATAAAAGATACACATTGTACATATAAAAAATATTAATAGTGTAGCTTTAGCTGCAGATTAGCAATTGAACGTAGTCTCCTGGGATAGGTCACCTTTGATACCCCAAATAGACAATTACCTATTTTAATGATTCTGGTGATTATTTGATGCGTAGGGCGGATGCATAAGAACTGTTTACTTCTTTTGTCTGCCGGTGTCTACAATGTGTGACTGATTTGAGCCAGGAGTATGCGTGTGTGTTTGTGAGGCAGACCAGTACTCTGGCACTATTATCCACCAGTGACAGGGCCATTACTCTGCCTGCAAAAAGATGGACGCCCCCTGTCAGTGGCCAGTTAATTGTATGGCTAGATGCATGTGCTCTGCCGGATACTTTGGTGAACACAACAGCTCGGTCGGCCCACAGCCACTGTCCCATTCATAACCACTGCTGGGTACTGTTTCATTTTAGAGAGCATCAGATTGTTTACAATTTCCCAAGAAAATAAGGCATTATTGTGCAGTGGCACATTTATTGTGGTACATTAAAGGCTTTTGTATTGGAGAGAATGAAGTTGGCCTCAGTGTCCATGTGCCTGTTTTTAAATGTTTTCTGTTGTGTACAGAATATATGATTTTGTGTGTCTGACTTAATAACGAGTGTTCTAATCATGTTTGCATGTCATTTAGATTAATGGCCAAGATGTACAAGACAGAGAGGAAGCAATGGCTGCACTCTCCAGTGACGAGAGTAGGAACATCGTACTGCTGGTTGCCAGACCTGAGATGCAGGTTAGAATTTACTACACAGTTCCCTCACACCGCTATAATGTATATTTCAGCCACTGACTTTTGGTTTGTCATTTACATTATATTTGCTCAGAGTAAACCTTAGCAGTCTGGGTTAGCCAACCCTCCCTACCGTCACAACCACTCCGAGTAGAAGCCACCACTGAGACACCTCATCATGTTTTATTTTTATGTAGCGCCACTGTAATTGACTTCCAACAGTAAGCCATAAAAGCTAATGACATGCTAATGTAGAGTGAGTTCAGGCCCAAGGCCGATGGCAAATAAGTAAAAGGACTCTGCCGCAGTGCAGATGAGCCAGTAGCAATAGTAGACTATTTGTAATTAAATGTGTCTCTCAATAGTAAATCTGAAGTCTTCAGATATGGATCCCACTTGGATCACATCGAGTAGACAAACAAATGATGGATGATGTGGAGCAAATAGGTCAAAGGTGGCAGTATTATGTCCAGTACATTGTATTGGACATATATTGTATGTATTGTATTACATGTATTGGGTTGATTTTAAGATTAGAATGCATGTTTTAAAGATGAGAGGTGGCCATTTGTTGGTTGAGAAAAAGGTACCAGTCAAATATCAGTCAAACACAACATCATATTGATGCTTGCGGTATCTTATTTCAAAACCATTCCTGGTGTTTTTTAATTTATTTTTTACTTTTGGAAAATCCCATTTTGAACACCCAACTATTTGTTTTTGAGACACTATGTCGCCACAAGCTTTAGGCTTTAACAAATAACATTTGCCTCACACACTTTTCTCTCTCTCTTCCTCTCTCTCGCTCTCTCTTTCCATATGCTTTCTTTCATTCACCCTTAGCTGGAGGAGGCCTGGCTGGATGATGAGCACAGTGAGTTCCTGGAGCAGCTGAAGATGGAAATGTTGGAGGAGCAGCAGAGAGAGGAGATGGAATTGGCTGCCTTACAGGAGGAGCAGGAGAATGAGCAGGTCAGACAGCACCAAAACATGCTTGCGTAACTGGATTAGCGAGACAATAACAAAGCTTTGTTATCTGGGTTTAAGAAACTCTGGAAAGCCTGTTTCTTTGTATTTGCTTTGTTCAACAATAATAAAGGCCTAAAAAAAGAGTGAGTCACAAAGCAATAGATTGAAGGTAAGGTAACCTTCCCCCTGATTGACAGACCGTGATATTTTATGAACATTATATACCATCAGACTGACCAATAATTTCTTTTACTGTGTTAGGTCATTTTTCACAGTCAATATTAACCTATTCCTCAAAATCACTAGATCTAGCTGGTGGCAGAGATTAAATCAAACTTGTCATTGACTTTCTTTGCAAAACAGTGGAAACTAGCTTTGCCCTTTGAAATATAAATATAGTATAATGATTATGAATATTTATGGAAGGGGACCGTTCAACCATTTAAATTCCAAACATTAGTAATCATAATTTAGAATTCTGTTTTGTTGGAAGAAAAGCAAGCTACAACAATCCATATAAGTGGAACTTCAAAGACATGGCAGAGGGGAAACAATCCCTCAAGTAACAGAGCTGTATAACAGAGCGAATATAATCCTTCAGGAGAATGCAGAATAGGGTTGAACTTCTTGAACTCTTAAATTCTATAGTTCTGGTGACTTTTTGTTGTTTTCTGTCCTTATACCATTAAAAGGAAGGTAAAATAGGAAGACATATGAGAAAAAAACCACGGTACCATTTTGTAATCACTTAAAACATACAGTATTTGCAAGTTTACTTGCAAATAACTTGAAAACATACTTATACACACTAATGATCAAAACAGGCTTACATACACACATAGAGTTTCTAGTAAGTGCCATAAATTAATATGATAATAAAAATGTGGCTCATTAAAAGAAAGAAGTGTACCATAATGTAATTGCCAGAGATCTATAAAAATTATTTCAGGCTGGTCTTGTCATCTTATTGTTTTCAGAGAGCAGAAGACGACGAGCCCACTTGCTCCACACTCCCTTATCATAAAGATAGCGTACTGAGTATAAAAGACAGAATGGAGAGCTCAGAGCATAATGTCCTGGCACACATACAGAGACGCTTGTCCCAGTGCCTGAGAGAAAATCGGGACACACACCTTGCCACCGGCTCCATGAGGCTGGAGGACAAAGAGGATGAGGACGATGATGACACAGAGGGTGATCGTTTCCAGCAGCTCTTGGAGCTGAAGTGTCAGATACGTAACAGCGGTGAGTACGATCTGTTCTACAGCCGCCGCAGCACCATTGAGTGCAACGTGGGAGAGCAGGGCGGCGTGCAGCATGAGCTACGTATGCTCAATGAGGAACTGCGCAGCATTGAACTAGAATGTCAGAACATTATGCAGGCCCATAACCTTCGTAAGGGCCAGCAGTCTCCCTCCACAGGCCATTCTGCACTCTCAACCAAAAACCAAAGCTTCAATCGAAGTGACCCCTCAAGGGGTAAGCTGGTTGACATTAATGAGAGGCTGGAGAAATCAGACAAGGACAGCTCCAGTGCCTATAACACGGCGGAGAGTTCACGAAGCACTCCTTTGGCAATGGACCGCTCACCGGAGCACTCACTCCAGAGGATGGTTAGTCTCACCAACCAGAGGAACCTCCGCAGCGGCCTTGCCACTGGGCCTTCTCTTAGCCCAAGCCCCATTCCAGCATGCCTTGCTTCAGCCCCAGGGGAAAGCAGCAGCTATGACAACAGCAATCCTTCTGAGTCGAACCAGACAACTCAGGCTGAGGAGGAGAGCAGGGGCAAATTAAAGCCACATGCTTCCCATATTCCTTACTTCTCTCCATCCCACAGTTCCCAGCAGAGGCAGGTCAACATCCCAGCACATGCCCGCCACTACCAGAGCTACATGCAGCTCATTCAGCAGCGCTCAGCTGTAGAGTACGCTCAGAGCCAGCTCAGCCTGCTCAGTGTCTGCAAAGAGCCTCAGAGGCCCAATACTGAGCCCAAGATGGAGTGGAAGGTCAAGATCCGCAGTGACGGCACGCGCTACATCACCAAGAGGCCTGTGAGAGACAAGATCCTGAGGCGAGCCCTAAAGATTAAAGAGGAGCGTAGTGGGGGAATGACCACTGATGATGATGCAATGAGTGAAATGAAGATGGGGAGGTACTGGAGTAAAGAAGAAAGAAAGCAGCACCTGGTCAGAGCAAAAGAACAGAGGAAAAGACGAGAGTTCATGCAGCGTAGTCGGCTGGAAAGCTTGAAGGAGAACCCTCAGAGCAGCAGCGAGGGTCGCAAGGAAGTCAGCATTATAGAGCTCAGCCAGAAGAAGATGATGAAGAAACGCAACAAGAAGATCCTGGACAACTGGATGACCATTCAGGAACTGATGACTCATGGTACTAAGGCCCCTGAGGGAGCCAAGGTGCACAATGCCTTCCTATCAGTCACTACCGTATAAAAGAAAAAACACACACATTCTACCCCATGCGGTATAATATACTTGCCTCGTTAAATGTGGCATTTTTATGAGGACAATAGGAATATTTTTCACACTTTATAACCCAAAAAACATTTTGTAAAGAATTTATCAGTGGTGTCATGGGATTTTCTTCATGCTTTTCAGTATTGTTTTTCACATCACTCTGTGGGACAAACATTTTTCTATGAAATTATGACTATATAATTATTTTATTACTTCGCTCTAAACATTTTAATCTTTTCAATTCTATTTTCATATTTATGTTGTAACCATTAAACTCAAAATGGTTGTATGAGCATCTTAAGAAAAGTTAAGTGTTTTCAGTTGTGTAATTTGTATACAATTACAATGAATCAGTGGGTCTCCAGCATTTCACTTCCTTTTTAAATGCTTCTTTCATTAACATATCTACTTATCCTTTAAAGCTGAAATATATAACTCACTCAAGTGTTGTTGAGAGGTAGTTGAAATTATGTTTCAAAGTATTGGTGCTTAGACATGGACAAGAAGTCCAACTACTCACAAAGTCTACCACACACATCAGGAAATTATGATAGCTTAAAAAAAGGTTAAAGTAAGGTACAAATTTCAGCTTTAAAAGATGATAGCTTGAAAAAAGAGTTGAGATAAAATAAATTCTTTGCTTTAAATAGGGACTTCTCTTACATTACAATCATAGTACTGTATAACTTGCTCCTAATAAATGGTTGAGCAGAACTATGGCAAGAATGTGTTTCACTGCAAACTGCCCTATCTCTTTTAGATCTCTAAAACATTGTAAATTGTTAATATGAGAAAAAGTTTCACATCAACAATTCATAACTTTTGCGAATATCATTTTTATTATCAGCAATTTTATAAAAGCCTCTCTTAAAAGTTCAATACCTCATGTTACAGTGAAATACTTAAGAAGCTGCTACACTGGTCAATTGAAAAACAACTTTGTGGACACAAGATTTATGTATTATATATTGTACTTATGAATTTATTTTTTCTTGCATTAAGGAAACGAACATCCCAAGAGTCCAAAATATTCTGACTCATTGCCAGTGCTGCAGCTTTGTTTGTATGGTTTTCAGCTTTTGATAACATTTATTTTCTATTCAGTTTTATTTTTCTTTCATATTTTGAGGTTTTTATTTTACATATTCAACAACAGATGGACCTGCTCATAGCTTTTACATACTTTTTACATATTTCTACGACATTATCATCCACTGTTACTCAGCATAGCCTTAACAGCAAAAACTGAATCAATGGTCCAAATCCCAATTCCAATAAAGTTGGGACATTGTGTAAAACGTGAATAAAAACAGAATACAATGATTTGCAAATAATTTTCAACCTATATTCAATAGAATACACTACAAAGACAATATATTAAATGTTCAAACAGATACACTTTGTTTTTTGCAAATGTTCACTAATTTAGAATTTGATTCCTGCAACACGTTCCAAAAAAGCTGAGACAGGGGCATGTTTACCACTGCGTTACATCACCATTTCTTTCCCCAACACTCAATAAGTGTTTGGGGACTGATGACACTAATTGTTGAAGCTTTGTAGGTAATTCTTTTCCATTGTAGCTTGATGTACAACTTCAGTTGCTCAACAGTCCGGGGTCTCCGTTGTTGTATTTTGCTTCATAACGTGCCACAAATTTTCAATGGGAGACTATAGTCTAGTACCCGCACTCTTTTACTACAAAGCCACGCTGTTGTAACACGTGCAGAATGTGGCTTAGCATTGTCTTGCTGAAATTAGCAGGTACATCCCTGAAAAAGACTGCTCCAAAACATGTATGTACCTTTCAGCACTAATGGTGCCTTCACAGATGTGCAAAGTTACCCATGCAGTGAGCGCTAACACACCTCCATATCATCATAGATGCTGGCTTTTGAATTTTGCACTGATAACAATCTGGATGGCCCGGAGGACATGGCACCCATGATTTCCAAAACAGCTCAGCTGAGCTTGTGCTCAGAGAAGCTGGGTGCTGTTGATATATGGCTTTTGCTTTGCATGGTAAAGTTTTAACTTGAATCTGTAGATGTAGTGACAAACTGTGTTAACTAACGATGGTTATCCAAAGTGTTCCTGAGCCCACGTGGTAATATCCTTTTACATAATGATGTCAGTTTTAATGCAGAGATCGAAGGTCACAGGCATTCGATGTTGGTTTTTCGACCTTGCCGCTGTGCAGAGATTTATTCAGATTCTCTGATGATATTATGGACTGTAGATGATGAAATCCCTAAATTCCTTCTAATTGTATGTTGAGAAACGGTCTTAAACTGCTATTTGCTTACGCTGTTGTTAACAATGTGGTGAACCTTGCCCCATCCTTGCTAGTGAACGACTGAGCCTTTTTGGGGATCCTTTTTTTTTTTTTTTGTTCCTTTTTAAAACTAATCCAGACACTCACATGTTTTTAATTAACCTGTTCACTTGTGGAATGTTCAAAACAAGTGTTTTTTGAGCATTCCTTAACTTTCCCAGTCTTTTGTTGCCCTTGTCTCAGCTTTTTTGGAATGTGTTGCAGGCTTCAAATTCAAAATGAGTGAATATTTATCAGTTTGAACATTAATTATCTTGTATTTGTAGTGTATTTAATTGTGTTCCATTTTTATTTACATTTGACACACTGGCTCAACTTCAATGGAATTGGGGTTTGTACATTTGTGTGGCAACAGAGAGGTATTATTCATCCTTATTTATGCATAGTATAATTTGAGTTTATTGTAACTGGAAAATGTTTTGAGGTCGCATTAAACGTGTTAGGATGATTGCCACTGAGCAGGACTCAGAACACAGCAGATTAGATAATTGAAAACCTACACTGGCGAAATGAATAGGTTGCAGTTTATCAACAGACTTTATAATCCAGTTACATGTACAGTATACTCATTCCAAATGCCTCATTTTTAACTGAAATATTGTAAATTGGAAATTTTAAACCGATCCTTGTATTTGTTTTGAGTCAATGTCAATGGTCTAATTTCAAGTAATGCGTAGTTGGCACATTTGTAGCCAGGTAAAATGTGTGATAATGGTGATCTTTGCAAAATAAATGATAATAAATTATTGTTTTTTTTGGTATCACACTGGATCATGTTTGTTTTTTTTATTCAGACAATTATGGAAGAAGCTTAAACTGCTGCTACCCAGCACACTACCTTTGTTATTTTTCATAGTTAAAATTTGAATTTCATGTAAAGTGATTGACGTGAACATCGTAAAAGTGAGCAACAGTAACAAACTGTGCAGTCTTTGGTGAAGATGTTGAGGGACAATGTATAAAGAAGAGATGTGGAGGTTGTCAGGGAATAGTGTCATATCAGAAAAGTTAAAAGAGCAACATAAACTACATCATGTCACTCCGGGGTAAAGACCAGTCTGATAAAGTGAAACCAAATTTCTTATTCACTGAGCACACGTTCACCTCAGATATCTCCTCAGGAGAGGCTTTTTCTTTCCGTCTGTGAATATGTTAAGTGATTAAACAGAAGGAGATTTCAATTAAAATTACCTTTTACTCGGATGGCTTTCTGTTCATTAAAATGTACCAACTACTTAATCATAGCTATGGCCTTTTCATATGCAGGGGAGAGCTACTGGGACACAGTGGTCTTTGTAATATCTTAAATTGTCAGTGTGTTATAGCTGAAATTGGAGTGTCGCAGACACACTACTGCCTGACGACTGTGCTGTACTTCTGTGTTTCCATTTAACTGAAAACTTCAATTTTAAGAAACTGATAAAATATTAGTCTTCCTGATAGCATAGTTGTTTTATTTTGAGTAGAAAAGGTTCTTGGTTACATGTATGGGCAACTAGGTTTTTGTTGCCAAGTATTTCATTTCTTTTGTTATACTTTTAATATTTTCATATTTCCAAACACTTAATGTGTTCAAATTGGCCTGTAAATCCAACTCCTTACATTACAAAGCTGTTGTTAAGCCTCTGTATCGAAAGCACTTCCTACTGACATCTAATTATATGCAATACTTTTTCATAATACCAGGGTTCTCACATTTAGGGTAATTCTCAGGTGTTACTCCATGCCAAAATAGTCTTTGGTACTTAAAAGCGTCTCCATTTATACAGCAAAACCTTAACATCCAAGTTGGTATTGAAATTTGGAATCTTGCCATCCCCCCAGCCTTTTTTCTCTTCTCTTGTTCGTAAATTCTCTCACTCTGTATAGACGGACACCATTTAAATACCAATGAAAAGCCACAGATGAAAAAACGGTGCAAGTTATAAGTTAACAACCAACGCCAGAACCAGCCAGAGTGCTCACTAGCTAATTAAGTTCATCCCTGAGCCCCTGAAAGACCCAGTCAGGTGTAATTAAAAGTGAGCCTGTGACAGCCATGGCATTTGTCAGAGCTACCCAGCAGTTCAAATACCAGTAATGACAGAAATGTCAAACAGATAGCAGTGGCTCGTCTCCTCTTCAGCGCTCCACTCACAAACACACACAGAGCCAATGCCTCTGTTATGAATGTTTACTGATAACCTTTAGGATTCCCTGAACAGCAGAAACTACAAATTCTCTACCATTATTTACCCAGGGAGGCCCATATTTATTGACTTACAGATCCACTTGACACATGATGGGGCAATATACTTTATAGTGCCTTCTCTCCCATTTAATCTCAGAGGCTTGTAACAAACTAGTAATTGCCTCGGATCATGCGTCTTTCGATGTCACTTCAGAAATTAAAGGCAACTTTGATCTTTGATAGCATAACTGCTGTGTTGTGATAATTGGCCCTATCATGCCAGATGTAGCAGTGTGTATGCGAGTGATATGAACAGCTACTGCTGAGCTAGCTGTTCTGAATTTAAATGCCTTAATCAAGCAGAAGACAATAGCGACTCTGTTGATAGATCTCTTCCACCTCTTACCAAAGTCACTAGGCATGGGAATTCTCTACAAAATTGGATGGTAATCCATCCAATAGGTGAGATACAGTATATCAATCTGGACCAAAGTGAGGGACCAACCAACTAGGGCTCTGTTTTGAGGTGGTAGTAAAAACAGATCTGAGAGATCTGATCACAAGTGGACAGCTCTTAGTACAGGTGAAAATGCTTTCAGGACACATTGAGATCCTATCACTCAGACCACATTTGGAGGTACAGTAGTCTAGCCACGTGTCCACATTCTTATAGGATGACTATGTACTCATTCTAAGTGTTACTCATGTCACAGAAACCACTGAGAGTGAATTGTGTGTTTGGATGTTATTATCATACTGTTGGTGATGTGTTGCTGTTTTTGTTTTGGGGCTGCCTGCTCTTACAGTGGGGCTCGAACATTTCTGCACCAACAAAAGATGCAAAATCTCCAAAAGGCATCAAATAACAGATTAGACATTCGTGTAATATGTCACAAAAAGTTAGATTTTATTTCCATCATTTACGCTTTCAAAATAACAGAAAACAAAAAAATGGCGTCTGCAAAAGTTTGGGAACCCTGCAGAGTTTCTAGCATGCACCGCCCCTTTGGAAAGCTGAGACCTGACAGTGTCATGGATTGTTCTCAATCATCGTCTGGAAAGACCAGGTGATGTCAATCTTAAGGTTTTAAATGCCCAGACTCATCTGACCTTGCCCCAACAATCAGCACCATGGCTTCTTCTAAGCAGTTGTCTAGAAAACTGAAACTGAAAATAGTTGACGCTCACAAAGCAGGAGAAGGCTATAAGAAGATAGCAAAGCGTTTTCAGATCCCAATATCCTCTGTTCAGAATGTAATTAAGAAATGGCCGTCATCAGAAACAGTGGAAGTTAAAGCAAGATCTGGAAGACCAAGAAAAATATCAGACAGTACAGCTCACAGGAGTGTGAGAAAAGCAAGTCCAAACCCACATTTGACTGCATGATCCATCCAGAAAGACCTGCAGACACTGGAGTTGTGCTACACCATTCCACTATAAAGAGATACTTGTACAAATATGGTCTTCATGGAAGAGTCATCAGAAGAAAACCTCTTCTACGTCCTCACCACAAAAATCAGTGTGCAGTTTGCAAATGAGCATATAGACAAACCTGATGCATTGCGGAAACAAGTTCTGTGGACTGATGAGGTTAAAGTAAAGTTATGTTTGGAGAAGAAAGGGCACAGAATTTAATGAAAAGAACCACTGTCCAACTGTGAAGCATGGGGGGGGTATCAATCATGCCTTGGGGTTGTATTGCAGCCAGTGGCACAGGGAACATTTCATGAGTAGAAGGAAAAATGGATCCAATAAAATTTCAGCAAATTTTGGATGCTAACTTCTGAAAAAGCTGAAGTTAAAGAGAGGATGGCTTTTACAAATGAATAATGATCCTAAACACCTCAAAATCCACAGTGGATTACATCAAGAGGCGTAAACTGAAGGTTTTGCCATGGCCTTCACAATCTCCTGACCTCAACATAATTGAAATTCTATGGATAGACCTTAAAAGAGCAGTGCGTGACAGACAGCCCAGAAATCTCAAAGAACTGGAAGACTTTTGTAAGGAAGAATGGGCAAAGATACCTCAAACAAGAATTAAAAGACTCTTGGCTGGCTACAAGAAGCGTTTCCAAGCTGTGATACTTGCCAAAGGGGGCAGTACAAGGTATTAACTCTGCAGGGTGCCCAAACTTTTGCAGACGCCATTTTTTTGTTTTCTGTAATTTTGAAAGTGTAAATGATGAAAATAAAATCTAACTTTTTGTGACATATTATACGAATGTCTAATCTGTCATCTTTTCTTGGCTTCTTTATGCACATTAATACAAATTTTTACCTGGGGTGCACAAACTTTTGAGCTCCACTGTCTATCCCCGGCTGTCCGGAGCCATCTGCTGCGCGGTACACAATCAGCAGCTGCCTTTTCCAATCAACAGTGAGGGAAAAATAAATATAAAATAGTATATACAGTATATTTATTACAGCCTAATACAAATAACTTTATTGAATAGTTATTTTTAGTTTCATAAAACATCACTGAATTCACCAATATGTATGACATTACGTACAGACATTCCTGCTATTACGTTATAACAGTACGTTGTCTCCTTATGTTATTTATGTGTTGCATTGCCAGACCTACAATCGCTCCACAGTGTTGTCTGTTGTAATTTGGTGAACTGAGTCGACAACGGTGACATTTTTCTAAGATAGTCTCTTTAAATGTACTATGAACTTTGGAGATTGTGGGCTTCCAAAACATGGAAAGCATTGGTGTTGTTAATCCTTTCAGAGTACAGTAAGTTGCTTCATTTGCAATAAAAAACAAAACAAAAACAACAACATTCACTTATACCCGCTGTGGTTGGTAGTCCAGAAAAGCTCAGACACTTTCAGTTGTGCTGAAACTAAGATCATTCTTTCAAATTCAATTCACTTTTCATTTCCAGCATTACAACATGCAGAAAACCTTGTTTAAAGCCAAATGTTTACAGGCACCTACGGATATAATATGAAAGTGAAATTGAATCATCAAATGAATAGTTTAAAGGATTACATTACGTACAGACATTCCTGCTCTTAAATGTGTCATCTTCTGGTGTCTCACAATTTGTTTCATCACAGCTCTGTGCATTTAAACTTTCTGCTGGATATGTTTGTGTGTCATTATTGGCAGAGATCTTTTATTGCTTCTGTGAACCATTTTGACTTTTTTTCTTTCTTTCACACCCATTGTTTTATGTGCTATTTGTTGGTTCATTTTCACCCCAACCAAATGCATTAGGGAATCTATTAAGCAAAAACCTGTGAACATTTCAGAGCATAATTAGAGCTCTAATTACAATTCATTATTCATAAAATGGGTGAACCAAACTGCAATACATACCTCAAAGGTCTCAAACATGTATGTGGATCACAATTAGAATATGGATAATGCTTCCTAAAACATATTGTATTACCATGAGACATTAACACAGATATGCAAGTATGCTATTCATAGAGGCATATAAAAAATGTTATGAGCTGGGTAATACCCGCTCGTGGAAACATAATTTCTGAAACATTCAGCTCACACTATTACTCAAATTATACAGCAGGTTTACTGCAGTTTACAACCAAACAGCTTTAAACTACTTCACTAACTCATCTATTCAGTCATTTAAATCCTGTTAGGCTTTTACTTGGGATCGATGCAAGTCCTCAGGTCTTAAAATTGTTTTATATATTTACTGCTCACTCAGTCCTACATACAAAGTACCTATCCCAGTCCTTCAGACACTAGCATTTAGTAAGAACCCAAATTTAGATCCTCAAAATATTTCTTTAAAAATGATACATACAATTCCGCATGAATCACGCCTCCCTACTCTAAAGTGGTAAACTGTCTCTCACCCTGGTGTTTTCTCTAACCTCCAAGTTGGAGGTTGATGGACAAGTGTGGACAACCATGCAAACGCAATGCTGTGTACAAATGTAACACCTTCCCTTTAACATTAACATTCTTGTACAGTTTTTGTTTTTCTTATTCATGAGCTGTGGGTCAGAGTCCGTATCGAATAGAAATTACTAAAATGATTCTGAGTCTGTGATTGCCTTGCTGAGCTTGAGAATTAATAAATAATGGCTGGCAGTCACTTTTATTACACAATGTAAACATTGATCCCTCTCCACCTTCTCATGATATTTCAGTGTCAGCACAGTTGCTGAGAAGAGGGTCCTTTCATTAGTCATGGTGTGCTCATCAGTTCCTGTTTCATATTCATGTGTATTTCACTATGTAGTCCTGTCATGAAGGAATTAACTGGACCTGTCTCCACATTGATTTAATTGGCTTCTAGTGTGCTTTCTAATGAAATTGCAGCTTGTAGAGTAAGAAGCAAACTCATGTCTGCACTTCTGCTATTAGAAGAGTTGATACAGTGCAGCGTCAGGCGTCAGGATATTTTGCTTGTTCAGTCACCTTATGGGTAGCAGGACACCTACACTGTGAGTAATGACATTTTTACCTGGAGGCCTTGCTGGTAAGAGCTCAGCTCTTCACTGCTTCCAGGCTTTGCCACAGGCAAGTCAAGCTGGGAATGATCCATAGTGCATCTGCTGAGAGTGAGCCAGTGAGTAATGACCTCACTATAATGTAGACAGCGCTTCTTTTGGATCACTGACACGTTGCAAATAAGTCAACTTACTTATAGTTGCATTGACTAACTTTGCAGTGAGAGGAAACTGTTTATAGATTTCCTCAATATCCCCCATTCACATAACATGACATCAGTAAACCGCACACGGCAGCATTTTTAACAACCCGACTGGTGTGTAATCATTTTTTAAACAAAGGACAGGGTAATTTCACTGTCACATTTACAGGGAGTGGTAGCTCTTATCTACTGTAGCCCCTCTTTGTGATTAAGGCTAAGAGAGTTTTTACAGACAAAATAAATCATAACCAGTAAAGCTTGATTTGAATGTTTTTGTGATTAAGAATCCATTTTGTCTTTAGGAATAGCCAATATTGTCCAACATTACCTGCTACCTTTACAAAA
>JABXJD010002616.1:0-48373 GCA_013375575.1 Percina caprodes
CCTATATTTTCCACACATGCTGTCTTTTTAAACATCATTTTACCTACAAACAATTTAAAGGGTCCCAAAGTCCACTCACAGACTCACACACACTAAGTTGCTTTTGTGTTGCATAATGGATCTTATAAGTGATTTCTTTGCGCTCACCATTTTTGCGGTCTGCAGACGGCGAGGGATCTGGACAGTGACCCAAAGTGGAGAGCTGGAGAAAGAGCTGTTTTAAAGGGGATTTGGCCTAATTGGACACTACCACTTCTCGCCATGTCATGGGGGAGCTTTATTCTTTCTTTAGATAATTTTTCTCCCTGATTAATGTTATATTAAGTCATTCTGTTTTGGTTACTGTTGAGTAAGGTTTATATTTTGTGGAATAGGTGTTTGTTTTGTTTGTATTGTTGTTCGTAGTTAAATTAGTACTGGTTCTGGTGTTCACACCCCTTGTGTTCAACCTGGTAGATACAGTATGTCCCCTGTGTTTCAGGTCAGGTGCTCACCGTTTTCCCAGCTAACAGTGTTTGGTTCCCAGAGCATTCTGCTTTGGAGAGCCAAAGTCCAGAAGACAAGTTTGACATTTCCTTGTTCCTTGTAGAGCTCTCTTGTGTGAGAGTTGAGTTATTTTTATCATTTCTAAGCGTGGCAGCCACAGATTGATATAAGCTGTCATGGCCAAACATACAGAGAACGTCATCAACGAAAACAGTACACACCGAGAAATATGACACCTAATGCAACCTTGTGGTTCTTTGATGCGCTTTTAATCGTTTAACAACTGAGTTTTACAGCACATAAGGCTACAAAGACTGAAGATACATTTATTGTTGGTTATAATCTGTCTTTTCTCATTATAATAAAATGATAGAATAATGGTTGTGGTATCCTTTACGCATTACTTGCTGGCCTCAGCTGTTTACTCAACTTGTTAAAGAAAACCACAATAGCATAGACCATTTACTCTGACTTCTACAGTCACAATAGAGAGAGGATGAGGGCATGGCGGAGCCTCTGACGATTAGGAGACGACTAATGTAGATGTTATAAGCTCATTACAGTACAGGCTGGGGCTGGGGTTAAAGTAAGGGATGCATACTGTATACGTCTTCATTTCTCTATCGTCTGTAAAGTTTGAAAAGAGATGTCACTTACACCTGTATCTGCGTCCTCCATCAGCAGACTGTCTTTTCTTTAGAAAGGTGAAAGAACTGACTGGCAGCAGGAATGCTGTTATGATTTTGGGGAATTTAAACTATTAATGCTTGAGACCACAGGCGTCAAAGACAAGTCATGAACTCTGCAGTGACAGAAAAAAAGAGTCCAGTCTGTCTTCTCAGCATCCTGCTTCATGTCATGTGACAAACTCTGAGCATATTGCTTTTAATACAGGATAAATCTATGTTCTATATCAGCGGTTGCGGAATCTGTGGCTCTTGAGCCATATGCGCGCAGCTCTTTGGGTTTTTTTGGTTGATTTTTGTTTTCAGCTGTTTTTAACACACATCAGATAAGTAAAAAAAAAGGCATTTGAAGGCATCTGACAATACTGCCAATACATTTGCCAATTATTTTAAAATGAAAAATAAGGCAGCAGAGTTTTGAGGACTGATTCTGCAACCTGAAGGAAAAAGTGGCCACGGATCACCTTCCTGATTAACCCTTTCACTGCTGCATCAGGTTGTTTGAAAGCCCCTTTAGGGACAAATGAGTGAAATAGTTGCTTTGAGTGGTCACAAGCCAGTTCAAGCAAGACCTGAAAAGGATTGTGAATAACAAAGACTGTCAGGTTTCCCACTGAGTAAATCTGAGTAAGACAAAAAAGTACTATGAAAACTGCCATGTATTATGACTGTCATTAGATCTGGAAGTCACTGTTGTTGTCATGTGTTGTGTGGCTTTTTGTTATGGTGCGTTTTAGGCTTAACCCCTGTTCTACATTGTTGAAAACATCAAAACCAACAGCAAATGTATCTACCTTACAACCAAGCAGGGCTGTAGTACTCGAGTCCGGTCTTGGACGATCGTGTCCCCGCGTGTCACGTGTCCTTTCCCCGTTCTTCGTTCCCTAAACCCAACCTACCCGTTGTTGTCGCACGTCCCCCAGAGACGTGTGGCGTTAGATAGAAAATGAACGTGTCCATTTCACAAACTACCGTGAGACCGTGTTTCTCCTTAAAGTTGATATATCTGATATAACTTCCTCTCATAAAAACACATAAATGAGCCACAGCGTTGCACCAAAGAGCACCAAACGTGGATTTATCCAATAAAAACAACCAGCTGTGTTGGAAAATTACCAAGACTTTTACAAATTAAGTCATATATACTGTATATATAATATTGTTTTTTGGTTTCAGAAGGGACTAAAAGTCTTTGGGCTGAGAGTATTGACAACGTTTCCACATATCTTTGTTTTGTATTCGTTCACAATAAGAAAGAAAATAAAAATGATGCCAGACATGTCCTTCTGCCTTGGCCTCATTTGTTTTTTCTCATGTATTTTAAGTTTAATCTTATCATTGCTATTTTTATATCATTTTAATGGCATTTAGTTCTTCAGTATGTGTTTTATTGGGCATTAAACATGTCATCATGTTGACTAATGATTTAACAAAAGAAAATATTACCAAATAATCTTCTTTCAAATCACAGATTACACATAGCTGGGACCAGAAGCTTAAAAACGTCAGTCAATCTTACAGTGCATGCGTCTACTTGTCATAAGCCGTACAGTCTATTTGTACTACATAAAGTATAATAACAGGTTTTTCTTTCATTCTAATCCTGAGAGACACGTGCAGGTGCAGTCGTTGGGAGAAGGCCATTAGTTTATGCCACAATTTTAAATTGATATTTCACAGTAATCTAAAATATCAAGCCTTAAGGACCTCTCTCGTCTTCAAGTCTCATCTTGTCTTTTCTCCTGAACGTCTGTCGTTCCTCATCGCTTTATCTCGGCAGTTAGAGTTACAGGTTCCACGTAAATCAGCCTGAGGTTCACACACTGAGCCTGTTGAACTTTTGTCAGGCAATGGTCGCCCAGGGAAAACAGATTAAGACAATGACCTTTGACCTCCCACTTTGTCTTGTATCAGCGCGGTGGTTGACTATAAAACCTGGAAGGTCTTGTTAGAAAGCATTTTGGAAACAGGGAAGGAGATTTGCAATCACGTTAGCAATCAAACAGGATGTCGCCATCACGGACAACGTGTTCTCACGCCCAGCGTGCGTCAAAAGCGGCTTGGTCAGATGTCTTTGGCGTTTGTTAGCGATGCGAAAAGTCTCCTTCGGCGTCGTATTGGCGTCATATTTAGACGCGCTTGGTCGGGACTCTTTGCGTCACTTTTTGACGCTCTGGTTCAGGGCGTTCTGTACGTTTAACTGACATGTGGCACCAGAACGCAACAGTTAGGGCTCCTGCACGCTGCCTGCGTGGCGTCAGCTGCGTTGCGTGTCCGTTTTTTATTTTTTTAGGTTTTCTAGGTCAGAGCTTGCACACTATCTGCGTTTTCAGCGCGGCTCGAGAAATAGCACCGACGCTTATTTTTCACGTGACACGCAAGCGCATTGGAAGCGTTTCCAGGCTAAATAGAATCCAAAAAGATGTTTATATGTCCTTTTGACACAAATATGTTCAATAAATGACATTTTGATGTTTGAGTATCTAGGTTTTGACATGAATGCAGATATGAATGTCATTTAAAAAGAATTATAATAAATAATTATCGACTTTCCTTTTTGCCTTTGCTGTTATCAAATCAGTTTATGTTTATATATGTTTAACATGAAGTTGCTTGAGTTCAGTACATTTCCACAACTCTCTCCCCATATTTCGAGCAAGGGGGATCCAAATAGAATAGAATAAATCTTTATTGTCCACCAGGGAGAACATTTTTCATTGGCTCACCAGACCTACAGGACACATAAACATGCAGACAACGTCTCAGACATAGTAGGTAAAGCATAAAAAAGATAGAATAAAAATATCAGTATAAATATGCTTAAAATCACTAAAATAGCAGCTCAGTTTGATTGTCACTTGATTTGGTCGTGGCATTTAAGGATTTAAGGATTTTTTAAATACACTTTTGGCCCGAGGCACTCTGAAGGGCCTCCCACCTCAGGAGCTCAAACTGACAGGAAAGAGGGTGTGTACCATCTGCAGTGATTGTCCTAGCTTTCTTCCTCATACTGTGAAAAATGAATCATGTGACTGAATCAAATATAGACACAGAAAATCATTGTGATGTCAGATTTTTTGTTTCCAAATTTTGGCAACCATACACCGACTCGTGCTCGCTCTTTAATCTTTTTTCCCCCCTTGTGCAGACCATGCGACTTCATTGAAAATGATCGTTCCGATCCCCCAGCCAGATGACTTTGTGATGCCCTGGTGTGATTGCAGAGGTGATAGGTTTGTCCTGTTAACTGTTGGAGCAATGCCAACACTCGTGAGTTTACTCAGCGGTAGAAACTCGTAACTCGTGAGTCTCTTGATAGTAAAAACACAAAGTCTCTCAGTGTCATGTCACATGTCTTTTTGACATTCATGTCAGATTGTAGATATTACTTAACAATTCCTCAAATACTTGCAGCAATGATATCCCTGTACTCTGTGTTAGTGGTTAGTCCGTTCCATTAAGCTAAAGGTTCTAGTCTCTCTCACCAAGAAAGTGTTTTGCTCTTTCCATTTGTCAAAACGTTGGACTTCAGAATCAGAAATGCATTATTGATCCCCAAGGGAAATTCTGTGTTACAGTAGCACCAATAGTAAGAAGACAGAGACGCAGCACTGCAACAGGCAGCATGCACGTTAGCGTTAGACTTATGTACTGATTTAGATTTTGTTGGTTTGCATTACTTTTAAAGGGCCCATGGCATGAAAATGTCACTTTATGAGGTTTTTTAACATTAATATGCATTCCCCCAGCATGCCCAGTGGCTAGAAATGGTGATAGGTGTAAATTGAGTCCTGGGTATCCTGCTCTGCCTTTGAGAAAATGAAAGCTCAGATGGGCTGAGCTGGAATCTTGCCCCTTATGAGGTCATAAGGAGCAAGATTACCTCCCCTTTCTCTGCTTTGCCCGCCCAGAGAATTTGGCCCCCCCACGAGAGAGACATCATGGCTTTCAAATGAACAAAGTGGTAGTTGGTCAAGGCCACACCCCCAGCCTCCACCTTGCCCCCCCCCCCTCCTCAAAAGCTACAGACTCAGAAATGGCACATACTAAGGAAAGCTCATTGTGGGACTGGCTCTGGTGGCTGTAATTCTGCACCAAGGCTGAAATTTGGGAAGGAGACCTCAGATACAGTATTAGGGGACCACTAAGGTCTATATAAAAGAGACTTTAGATACAGTATTAGGGGACCACTAAGGTCTATATAAAAGAGACTTCAGATACAGTATTAGGGACCACTAAGGTCTATAAAAGAGACTTCAGATACAGTATTAGGGGACCACTAAGGTCTACATAAAAGAGACTTCAGAAACAGTTTTGTTAAGGTGGATGTCTTTTTTAATAGTGGCTTGATTACTGCAGTTTTCAGGGCCTGTGGAAAGAGACCTGAAAGAAAAGACGTGTTCACAATCTGTAGAAGATCAGAAGCCAAACAATTTGGTAAATTTTTGAAAACACCCGTTGATAGAATATCAAGGCAACAGGAGGAGGTTTTCAGATGTTGTATAATGTCCTCCAAGTTTTTATGGTTGATCGTATGAAACTAGTTCTGCTTGAACACTGTGACAACACATATCCTGTACTTGATATGGAGGCACTGACTGTTTGTTTAATCTTCTGAATTTTGTCTTTGAAGAAGGAGGCAAAATCATTGCAGGCCTTCGTGTCTCTACTCTGTGGTCTCCCATGGTCAAATCTGTGCACAGGTGGGGGCTGTGGTGGATCGCTGGCGCACTTTGTTATGTCTTCCTCTTGTTTAGATTGGTCTTGTCTCGTGACCTTGGCAGATGTGTAGCGCAGAAAGTAGAGTAGAATAGATGTTAACAGCTTTACTCCTGGCTTGTTAAGGAAAAGTCCATCTGCTTTAAACAGATGTCTGCGCTCCAGAAAATGTTAAAATTGTCAATGAAGTGCAGAGAATGGACGGTACATTCAGTTGAAAGCCATTTATTTAGTGCCAACAGTCGGCTGAATCTCTCAGCTCCTCTTCTCACTGGTGGTATAGGACCACTGATAAACACGTCTGCGTTTAAGGAGCTGACTATATAAAAGAGACTTCAGATACAGTATTAGGGGACCACTAAGGTCTATATAAAAGAGACTTCAGATACAGTATTAGGGGACCACTAAGGTCTATATAAAAGAGACTTCAGATACAGTATTAGGGGACCACTAAGGTCTATATAAAAGAGACTTCAGATACAGTATTAGGGGACCACTAAGGTCTATATAAAAGAGACTTCAGATACAGTATTAGGGACCACTAAGGTCTATATAAAAGAGACTTCAGATACAGTATTAGGGGACCACTAAGGTCTATATAAAAGAGACTTCAGATACAGTATTAGGGACCACTAAGGTCTATATAAAAGAGACTTCAGATACAGTATTAGGGGACCACTAAGGTCTATATAAAAGAGACTTCAGATAGCCTACAGTATTAGGGGACCACTAAGGTCTATATAAAAGAGACTTCAGATACAGTATTAGGGGACCACTAAGGTCTATATAAAAGAGACTTCAGATACAGTATTAGGGGACCACTAAGGTCTATATAAAAGAGACTTCAGATACAGTATTAGGGGACCACTAAGGTCTATATAAAAGAGACTTCAGATACAGTATTAGGGGACCACTAAGGTCTATATAAAAGAGACTTCAGATACAGTATTAGGGGACCACTAAGGTCTATATAAAAGAGACTTCAGATACAGTATTAGGGACCACTAAGGTCTATATAAAAGAGACTTCAGATACAGTATTAGGGACCACTAAGGTCTATATAAAAGAGACTTCAGATAGCCTACAGTATTAGGGGACCACTAAGGTCTATATAAAAGAGACTTCAGATACAGTATTAGGGGACCACTAAGGTCTATATAAAAGAGACTTCAGATACAGTATTAGGGGACCACTAAGGTCTATATAAAAGAGACTTCAGATACAGTATTAGGGGACCACTAAGGTCTATATAAAAGAGACTTCAGATACAGTATTAGGGACCACTAAGGTCTATATAAAAGAGACTTCAGATACAGTATTAGGGGACCACTAAGGTCTATATAAAAGAGACTTCAGATACAGTATTAGGGGACCACTAAGGTCTATATAAAAGAGACTTCAGATACAGTATTAGGGGACCACTAAGGTCTATATAAAAGAGACTTCAGATACAGTATTAGAGGACCACTAAGGTCTATATAAAAGAGACTTCAGATACAGTATTAGGGGACCACTAAGGTCTATATAAAAGAGACTTCAGATACAGTATTAGGGGACCACTTTTTGCTTTTTACAAAGAAATATGTAAATCAAAACTAGGGCCAAAGTAGGATGTTTGAGCAGATGGATCAGTGCACTAAACATCCGACTAATGTGCACAAATGAGGGATTCCAGTCAGCTTAACATATTTTATATAAAGATTACACAGTGTTACACACAACAGGCAAAGTTAAGCCAATGCTGAAATACATCCTCATATCTCTGTCATAAATCAAAACAAAACTGTAGTAAATTCAAGCTGCTCAGTTAGATTAAATTGTCCATGTCCGACAACTTTCTCTGTTTATTTTCCACTGGATTATGCAGCTAACTGCTAACTATTACGGAAACCACAATAAATATCACAGCTGTAGAAGAAAAGAGTTAGGGAACAGACACAAATATAATGACCGTGATATAATAATGATTTCATATAATGGAGGTAATTCAGTATTTATAGGCAACTCGAAGCCAAAACACACCTGCTAACAGTCTTAATTTAGCTTGTTAGCATTAAAACGTTAGGTTATTGGAATGAAACACATAGGGCAGCTAAGGCTGATGGGTATGTGGTCCAAAACACCAAAGTGTTGGATTGGACAAATTAAAAGTGTGGCTTGATAGTGGCTCTAGAGCAAAAGTCAAGGATAACGGAAGCTATTGACACACACATGAATGTGCGACTCAAAGTTTGACGCTACTCCGTTTACTAAGTTGTTGAGACTTTTCAGTAGAAAAACCTAAATTCCAACCTCAAGATGGTGCTAGAGGAAAAGTCAGAGAATCACCAAAGTCAGAAGGCTTCAGTCTCAGGGAACCATGAAAGAAAACATGAAATGTTACGGCAATCCATCCAAACGTTGAGATATTTCATCTTGGGAAATACGGCACATTGCTATGGATTAACCCTTGTGTTGTATTCCCGTCAAAATTGAAAATCAACACTTTTATTGATGCTTTTTATCAAGTTTTTTAAAACTTTTTCTCACATTTTTGTCCCTTTTTTTCTTTGTTTTGACACTACGTAACACTAACTTATTAACTTTGTTTTACAGTTATTTTTGGAATTTATGGTCAATAAACCTCATTTATAGGAAATTATACCTAATGTTTGAGTTAGAAAAGCAGAAATGAGAAATTATTGAGACTAAAATTAAAGGAACGGATGTTGATGATAATCACAGACTGGAATATGTCAACTTTTACTCTCAATACTATTTCAAAAACACTTCCATTTGTTTTTCAAATGCTATAAAATTGAATAAGCCGCCCCAAAATGAATGAAAGTAGAGATTTGTACTTGGCCAAGAGCCAATCATGTTATTTTGGTTAATTAAAAAGAACATTGATATAGAAAAAAACGGGTCAATTTGACCCGAGGACAACATGAGGGTTAAGGCAGTAAAATGTTTAGCTCCACCTCCGACAGTCACAACATTTAAGTGCTTCTCACACCCTGTTTCATCAGTGAAAATAATACATAATGTGATATGTATATTATATTATATAATGTACCAAATGGCAAATGCCAGTTAGGCTGGAAGTGGGATAGTTCATTTTTGATTTCGTTGCCTAAAATGCATCTGGATGCGACTGGATAGACCTACAACTAATCCGAGAGCTGAGCCACATACCAATGTCAACAGACCACAGCGTGCAGAGATGAGCAGTGATGGTCTAGCATCAACATGTCTGTCAACGAGAGAGAGAATTTGAACATAGTACTTCAACAGAAAGTGTTTCAACGGCACTCCTCTTTGCTAAGATGGCTGAAATAGTGGCCCCCCCCCAAACAGCATCTTGCATAGGACCCGCCAAAAGCTAGAAGTTGCTGGAAACTGTTAGTTATTGTCTAAAACCCACCCCATTTGAGATAAAAGATTGTTATTCGGGTCTGTTTTGGCTGGAGACCTGTCTGAACGGGAGAGGGACCAGACATATCTGCCAGAGTAACAACAAAAACACGAGCTTGCAGAATCGTCTGGTTCCCAGGCTTCAGAACTCCAACGGAAACTCTGATTCATTTTCTTTGAGCACGGTTGTGTCACCTGAGTCTCACCTGGGAAGCTCTGGTTAGCGTGCCACAGATTATTTTTTTTTGGCTGTGGAAGTGGATGCTTCTTGTCACTCGATCAGTGCAGGCTGGCTCCAGGGCCTCACTGATAACACAATCAGCCAATCAGAGGCGAGGCGGGTAGGCATCAGTAGTAAAACCATGGAGGTTGCAAGTGGGTTTGGCACCAGATGAAACAAGATAAACGCAAGACCAAACCTGCCTGTTATGTCACAGAGATAACATACTGTACATTCGGAAGGTGAGAAAGGTATTTCACACTTAACTTGCTAATGGACAGAGGAGCTTTATACTATACAGTGGGGGCTTTTGGGGGCCTGCACGCTCCATTTAAACATGTGTATGTGTGCAATGCAAAAACATCAAAAAGTCAGTTTCTCATTTTAACAAATTCCTGTTGAGGTTTTGTGTTGTGGTGTCCGGGAGCCGTAGTCCTGTACATACAGGGGTTACATTTTTTGGGTTTCTCTCTTCTTGTTGTTATTACCAGGGTTGGATTTCACCAGTGAGTGAGAGTGGTGTTTTCTGTGAGACATTATGACACATTTGTTAGTTTTCTTGGCACAGCTTTGTCGAAAGTCACTACAGATATGACATTATGACAGATATGACAGATATAGACATTATTTTGACCATGTGAGTAGGCAAGCTATTCTGATGAGGGAGGAGGCTGGGGTGTATGGCCGAGTCCTTAAACTCAGGGCTTTCAAGCAGGGGTGCTGTCCTTGCTGCATTGAAACCACCTTTTTTTTGTGCATGTGTGTTTCTGTACGTGGCTTGCTGTGTGTGGTGTATTTGGCCTTCTTTAGGACTCTTCTACGTATATGAGCGACTGTATGAGAGGTTTCTCGTGCATACTATGCAATGGAGTCCTGCCGGCGCCACCAGAATGTTGACTTATCTCTCTCCAGGCTCTGCTCTGAGATCTAAATCTACCTGTGTGACGATTACAAAACTAACTCAACTGTAAGTGGTTAAAGAGCCTCAGGCTCATCAGGAAATCACTCAATGTTAAGAACATTAGGTCAAATGTTTGCTCTCCTGTTTTATTTTCAAAGACGCATGCTTGGATTATGTAACTAAACAAAGGGTTATGTTTTCTTATGTACAAAATTTGTAAGGAGGGGATGGTGTGTCTACACAGGTGACCAAGATTTGAATCCTGAATCAACATTCACACTTTATTTATTTTGCAGACATGAACATGCCATACAATGCAAGCCACAAAAAATAAAAGAGGACATATTCTGCTCTTCGTTAAGGTTTATAGTAGGTAGTCGGGTTTAGTCGGGTTTCTACCAGAACAAGTTTAAATGAAATGCTTCGTTTTAACGCCTGTCTCCTTATGCCCCCTTCCTGAAAAAGGTCTTCTGCATCTGCGCTCTCTGAGTCTCTGTCATTGCAGCCGGGGAATGACTGTTAACGCACTTTCTACTTATGTGATGTATGGCTGTGTGTATTTTTCTGTGGATTGAGCGCTTTGAATACTTTGACAGTTTTTATTTTTAAGAGCACCTTAACCTGCTTAATAGTGACAAAAGGCATGGAAACCTTACTTTTTACAATATGGGACCTTTAAGGAAGCGCCATGTTTTAGGTAACAAAGAGAATAATTAAGTAACGAATGAATTCTCCAGAATTGCTGTTTTCCTTTTCTTCTAGAAACACAAAAAACTGCGTCCGTATCAATTAATCATACCTGTATCTGCTCCACTGTTGTAGAAAAATGTGTTTAAATGCATAACGAAGGGTCAAAGGTGAAATCCAGTTCTTTTTAGACTACCTAACCTAACATGTTTGAGGTATGCAAAGCTAACAAAGGTACCCGCATTTACCAGCATGAATAGCGGGGGGGATAACAGGGGATCCTCTCAGAGCTGTCAAGTACATTTAGCTTTCTAAAATGTAAAGAGGGTAAATCTTTCACTACGCACAAAAGACTGTCACTTTCAGGGGAAGGGGCAACTGTAAGAAGGTCAAAAATGGCCCAGGGGTTAGCGTTAGTCTTCACAGGAGGATCTTTTCAGAGGTGTGGAAATGTTCTCAGGAAGTATTTTTACATATGAGGCTGCGTTCATGACCTTGCTGCTTGTCATGCCTTGCATCAACAGAGTCACGCACCAGTGCACCACGCAAACTGATACTGATAGGGGCTGCAGACAGGCCCAACCTGCGCCCTTATCAGCCATCGTGGACGGGAGGGACGCCCGGTCATTCAGCACTTCAATAAAAGACAAATGCTGGTAATGGCAATATAGATATTTGCTGAAAATAAAGGCGGCTTTGAGGAGATCTTTGGATTAAGAACCTCAACAGGATAAACAACAATAATCCAAATCAACAAGTGATTCATAGCCCCGCTCTCTTCTTCGGGAGTGTAACCTAAAACCAAGAACAAATGCATCATCCCTCAGTCCATCATCCATCATCCATCAATCCATCCACCAACTGCTTTTCCATGGTTGGGTCGCCGGGGCAGCAGCTCCAGCAGGGGACCCCAAACTTCCCTTGCCTAAGCCACATTTAACCAGCTCTGACTGGGGGATCCTGAGGCGTTCCTAGGCCAGGTTGGAGATATAATCTCCTCCATCATCACATCCATCAATCAAATAGAAATGAAGTGTCAGAGAGCGCTGCAGAGCCAACAGAGTTCCCCTGCAGGCTGTAATACTTTACGTTATGAGAATGAGTGACAAAAAGCTCAGGAATGACTCGTTTCTTTAAAAGAAAAACATCTTTCAAGGCTTTCAAAGCTTTCCCCATCATTCAGGTTAGGGCTTGATTTTTTTTTTTTTTTAAGAATTCTTTAGGCCTTTATTCTATAGGACAGCTTTAGAAACGAAAGAAGGGAGAGAGAGAGAGGGGGAAAGACATGCAGCAAAGGGCACCTGCTGCGTCAAGGACTAGGCCTCTGTATATGGGCACGTGCTCTACCAACTGAGCTACCCAGGCGCCTTTGATATATTTTTTTTTAAGTTCATTATAAAAGATCACAGTAAACATTTTGCATTCTAGGATTTGTGTTGAAGCTATCACATGAGAACACATCCTCATACCTAGACAACATTACAGGTAGATTACCAAAGACTCCCAAAAACGACACATACAACTATTTGATGCCGCACAGTGGCATTTCGATAATGTGACAATTTTATTTAACACTTTTGAACAGGTAATTAAAGTTGCAAAAAAGAACTAGTTAAGTTTAAGCAACAAAATCACTTACATTATGGTTAATAAAACCATCAGGGATTGACTTACAGCTATAGTGCGCATAGTTTCTTTCCCCCCTTTGAGAAATTCTAAGTAATGACAACATTTCTGTCAGTGCATCCACATGACACAAGCCCCAAATACTCCTCCTCCTCCTCCTCCACGTAGTTGCTAGTAGCCAAGGAGGACATGGAGGATTTAAAAAAAGCATGATGGACGTAATTATTTTCACTAGAGCACAAAAGTCGCCAGACAACGCAATCTTCTAAACAAAGTCATACTGAGAAATACAAAGAGAGTTGTGTAATTGTCGGTCATTATAAGATGCTTGAACAATGAACACATATGGTTGTTTTTTTGGGTGAAGACAGTCTCCATATGATGGAGTGATGAAAACATAATGTATCTTACTAAAAAAAATGCTCAGTGCAGGGCCTTTGGCTTAATGATTTCCATGCACATATTACTGAACAGGTTTTTCTTTCTTGCAGAAAAGACGATGGCATCACGATGCAACGTTTTCACCCTGGTGTTTTGTCCTCATGTTCAACTTCTGACCTTACTTGTAAAGATTATACAGGATGAAACCACAGTTCAAACTATGAGCCTTTAGAAGACAAGTGCTTATACAGTCTGCATACAGCAGAGGGCAATGTTTGTGCTGCTCATTCACCAACATGTGTGGTGCTGATTGTAGAGAGAGAAGAGAGAGGAAAGTTACAGTAAAAGAATGAAGTGAAAGGTGTTGATAAACGACTAGGAAATGTAACAGCTGGCGTTCAGAATTGAGAATATGAAAAAGAGATTGGAGACATAGAGAATTAAAATGGTCGTCCAGGAGAATGAGTTATCCGAAAGAACACTAAAAAGGAGTTGTTCTCAAATTCTAAAGACTTTTAGTTTTCTAGAGACAAAGTCTGAAGCCCCACCAAGAGCTCTGTAGTCTCCAGTTCACCTCACAATGCAACAATATTCCAATGGTTTTGCATTTGAGTTTCACATCATGTAAAGTCTTGAGGTGAAATACTAACAAAGCCTTTTTACTGGCATGTTTTTAGTGTTTTTATCTTATTTAATTTAACTCACTTCTGTTTTATGCTGCACACCTTGTGGCAATGGCGTCACTTTGGGTTCAAGATTGGGTTGAGATCTCCACTATTGAGTAAAATTTTGCACATATCAAATAATTCATTTCCTGCATTTTGGTGAATTTTTCTGCAACAATGTGTGCCTTCCCTGCATCAAGTTATGATGCAAATGTCTCCATTTACTGTATGTAAATGAAATTATTACAGGTTTTGGGGGTTGCATTGGCCAGTTTTCATTATTGTCATCCCCCTGTAGATTACGCCTATGCCTTGCAGGGTTTCAGTGTTTGCTTGTTTTTTTTTTTCTGTATTTGCAGTGAGAGATCATGGCAAGATCTGGTTGGATTACATGGTACGTCTCTACTGGCGAGTGTGACATCCACGCTTCCCATTCATTGTCAACGGAAGCAGCCGGGCAATGCATTCGGGATAACTTCACAGCAAATTCAAAGAAGCGGGTCGTCGAGTTGCTAGGTTACCTTTTGCACGCGTTATGCAAATAAGGGGCATCCAGCTCGAGTCTCTAAAAAAAAAACTCCTGAAACTCTTTTAAACTGACCGTTGTCGATCTAAAATGACGACACATTCAGTAGCTGCAGTATATTTCCCCCATAAAACACATTTTGGTAAACTATTTTCGTAAAATGAGCAAACGTTTCCAAATGAGACGCCATGTTGTTCTGTTTTGAAATTAGCGGCTGTCCAATCAGGTGCAGCCATTGTGGTCGTAGGAGGGTGAAGCCTGTTTTCTTTGCTTGTCAGTGGTTATTGAAGAGAAATTGATAACTGCTAATGGCGACACGTCAAGCATCCAATGCTGGGTAGCGAGGCGATCCCTGCCTTCAATAAAATACAGTGGACAGGTACCATTAGAGTGAATAGATAGAGTGGATAGATAGAGTAGATACATAGAGTAGATAGAGTGGATAGATAGAGTAGATACATAGAGTAGATAGAATGGATAGATAGAGTAGATACATAGAGTAGATAGAGTGGAAAGATAGAGTAGATACATAGAGTAGATAGAATGGATAGATAGAGTAGATACATAGAGTAGATAGAGTGGACGGACGGACAGGCAGATAGGCAGATAGATAGATAGATAGATAGATAGATAGATAGATAGATAGATAGATAGATAGATAGATAGATAGATAGATAGATAGATAGATAGATAGATAGATAGATAGATAGATAGATAGATAGATAGATAGATAGATAGATGGCTGTTTTCACCTAGAGGTGTTTGGCTGAATACTAATTGGTGAGAAAGACAGAGTCCCATTGATGACGGAGCACAATGGAGAAGCAACACAAGCAAAAACAGAACAATCCAATTATTTCATCTTTTTTCCACATTGGACCGTGTTTGTGTGACCGCCGCCTGCTGACACTGCGTGGAGGCCGTGACCGTCAACAATGCGGCCCTTGTGCCCGAGGGGTCACAGCGGCAGAGGAAACCAGGGCCGACACAGCTTCCTCTCCCACTGCCCCCATGGCTCTGTAGGCAACAAACAAAGATGGCTGAATGCACACTATAGTCTGCTTTGGCAACAAGCTTCTGGGAAAGGTTAGAATACACAGTTGGCTTGTTGTCCGCAGTGCTCAGTGATGGCTCATCACCGTACACACTGCATGCTACAATATGCTGTTTGACAACAGGAGCCAATATAGTAACCAGCATGCAAATTTAACCTTTCTATTAGTCAAAAACAAACTATATTAATGTTACATATTTTTTGCCCTGGAAAGTGATTTTACTAACAAGTTCTCTTGTTACAGATTATTTTAAATGCAAATGAATGGCCTTTGATTTAACCTCTAAAGCAAGTTGATTCATGCAAAACATTGTAAGGTTTTGGGATTAGGATAGACAAGTTTTCAAGTGTTTTGAACTGTTCCCCTATTATTTTAAAAGTCCCATGGCATGACAATTTTACTTTATGAGGTTTTTGACGTTAACATGAGTTCCCCCAGCCTGCCTATGGTCCCCCAGTGGCGAGAAATGGTGATGGTTGTTAGCCCTGGGTATTCTGCTCTGCCTTTGAGAAAATGAAAGCTCAGATGGGCTGATCTGGAGAGGGGAGGTAACCTTTCCCCTTATGACCTCATAAGATGCAAGGTTACCTCCCCTTTCTCTGTTTTGCCCACCCAGAGAATTTGGCCCACCCATGAGAGAGAGACATCATGGCTTTTAAACAAGCAAAGTGGCCCCCCTCTCTCCTTCTCAAAAGCTACAGACTCAGAAATGGCACATACTAAGAAAAGCTCATTGTGGGACTGGCTCTAGTGGCTGTATTTTCCTAAAATGGGACCTTTAAAGTTTCTTTCCTGCCAGACACACATCTCATCAACATCCACGTCTAATGGGCTTAAACAGGAGGCAGCATGTATACTTTGCCCGTTGCTGGTAGTTGCCATGGTAACATTAATAGCTTAAGGTGTGTGTCCATTGTCACCATAATTTCCCCGCCTTCTGTTTAAGCCCAGTATACAAGAATGTTGATGAAACGTGCGGTTTGGGCGTGTTAGAGATGAATTCTTCTACACGGAGTTCGCTTTTGGCTCAAAACTCTGCTTAAATACCAAAACATAGCAATGTAAATATAGCCCTAGTTAGCTCTGGAAGGAGCAACGAGCTCGGACAACAAAGTGACACGATGCAAAGTTCAGTTCACAATGTTCTAAAGGCTTAAGGATTTATATTTCCAAACAATTTCTCCATTTACTTTGATGACGTGAGAGTTAATCCAAAGATAATAAAGATGCTCCAGAGGAAAGGAGGATTGGTGCACGGTGGGTTCAGGCAGATAAATACATCTCCAGCAGGAAAAACAATTCGCAATTTATGATACAAATTTATGACACCAATTGAAACAGATGGGAAGGGCTGTGTTCAGAAGGATTGGTTCACGGTAGGTTCGCACATCTTCAAGAAGAAAAACACAGTGTAACAATTTATGACACCAATTGAAACAGATGGGAGAGGCTTTGTTCAACAACAAAAATGGAATGTAACATGTTAACAACAGTGTAGAAACTACTAAGGGACCGTTCGGTATTTATTGTTTTTGAAAACAGCAACATTTCAAAGTGACTTGTTTGGTGCATACTTTTCCATGTAGCCCTTCCTCGGCCCCCATCGCTGGGTCTGACCCAACAAAAACAACTTGGGAGTTGCTTTCTTGGAGAATGCAACCCTATAGTCAACTGCGCCACCAGTTGCCAAAGTATTGTTACTGACATGAAGATGGAATATAATGAAGCTGACTGTTTCACTTTGCCTTGAAATCTGCCACGTTGTGTGAAATTTTAACTTAGCGGGAGCACAACCGGTCATTGCATTCTTCAAATCAGCGAGTTTTAGAAGTCCCAAGGTTCAGATATAAATGGTGGGGGAGGGGGAATCAGGCTTTTGCAGTTGCTTCCCCGAGACTCTAGATCAAGTACCCCCCCGATATTCGCACTATTACAGATGTGGCTTTTAATACGTAGCAGTGCTGTGACAACTTCATTCTTTTGTTTCTTTGTAACCTTTTCTGATTTTACTGTTTTCTATCTTCACTCTTTCTATTGTATGATATGTGCTTTTACTCTTGGTTTCTGATGTTAAGCACTTTGGATACCTGCTGATTGCTGTGAAGTGCTATATAAATACATTTTTATTGATTTTGATTGAGCTTGAGCACCCACGGAGAATACTGAGCCACCCACGTGTGCCAGACTGCCTGTAGGCTACATTAAATTAAAATGAAACCTTACAGTTGGTGCTAAGTGGAGCGTATGAGCTCTGATCACTGTTACGTGTCAGTTCAACTCGTCATCACCAATCCTATCTGTATATGTGAGAAGTGGTGCTGTCCTGAGTTGAAAGCCTACTTTACGGCTTTACTATCAAGTTAATAGGTGTGTGTTCATGTCGGCTGTCGTTCATTTTCTAAGGTTCTGAAATGCAAAACTGTTTTGACTAGCCTACTTTTTCTGTTTTTAAAGGCGTGCTGGACAGTGTTCAGCTTTGGCAGCTTTATGCTAAAATACACAATGACTGAGGAAGCCTATTAACTGGTCCATAGCAACCAGTTCACGGGTTGATCTTTGTCACTCCCCGAAGTAAGTCGAGTGAAGATGTGAGTCGCGCATGCGTCACTTTGCGACGAGTAGCATATAAGATGCTAAAGAGAGACTTGTGTAATGTCAATACAGTAAAAATGGAACTACTTAACGAAGTTTGTTCACAAGCTAGCAATCAAACACAACAAAGGCTGTCAGTTGAATGGCGCTTTGCGCTAACGTTAGCAACCAAACAACCGTAGATAGCTAAGACGTTTTTAAAATAATTCCCATCTTCTTTTATTGTTTGTAATGAGAAAAGTTTATTATTTTATGGATTTCACAAATTTCAGTATGACACGTTATGTTGTAAACAGTTTAAATCTGAGCGTGCGCGACTCACATCTGCACTTGACTCACATTGGGGAGTGACATTCTTTTAGTTCATTTATTACCCAGTGTGCTTTGTTGAATGGTCTCAACGTTTTATTTCATGTGAATACTAGTTTACTAGAGGAGTAACTTGATATTTGAATTAATGCAGGAAGTGTGTATTTATAGTTTCCAGGCTTATTGTGTTTCCACAACAATGTTAGTGAGTAAATCTACAGTGGAGTATGATGATCAAGATGAGAAAGCCGAGGTTAGTCATGTATGTCATGGTTGTAAAATAAAAACAACAGTACATCTGTACATCTTTGCCAAGATCAAACCAGAACAGAGGGCATCAATAAATTGCTGGGGAGGGTCATGCCTTTTTTTTCCCTAATCATTTTGGAGGGTCATAGAAAGATTTATTGCTGCGAAGGGAGGGTCAAGTCTATTTTTACTAAAGATCCCAAAACTCTTCCGGCAGCCCCTTAAAGAAATAACAAACAGTCCCTAAAACTTTGAATTACATTGGTTTCATTTTGTTTCAAGTAATCAGAGACAAAGACAGAATCAGCGTCAGACTTTTAAATGATTGTCAACAGCTGGAGAAGAGAGGACAACAATCCTATTTACACACTGTTCATAACAGACTGGACCATATGACCCAAGTGAGGGGAGAGGCTTGGGGGTGAGGAAGAGATGAACTGGGTATGGCAGCTGAACATTCAGGGCTCCGACAGAGGAGCCAAGAGGGATGTAACAGTTGCTTCTACTTTCCAAAGTTAGGAATTATCCAGGAATTCTTTGAAGACATCGACGTCATGTTGCACAACGGAGGAGGATGAGCGAACATCTGCATCTTTTCCACTTCACAGGTTGAAATTATATTTGTCTTCCTTTACAACTGCTGATTTCAGACTGCAGTGAAAAGCAACTTACAATGCACAGAAATGTGTACAATTTAGGATTGTTTATCACATTTAATATATATCCTGTCTGTTAGTATGGGAGAAAAAAGGCAAAGTGTGATTGGTTAGAGCTGCAAAGATGAATAGAAAAATCAATTAGTTGTACACTGATCAACGTTTTTGACCATTTGACATATTTTGAGACAAAACCACTAATTGATTTTATGACCATACAAATAATTGTCAGTTGCAGCCCTATTTTGTGCACCAAAAACTAAATCTTAGTAAGCACTCAGCTCTGTTTTCTTATGAATTGCAGGAGCTGGAGGAGTGACTCCTTCATAATGAACTGTGCTGTGATTCTTCTATTAACATCAAGCTGCTTCACCTGGTCCTCAGCTATATATACCCGACAGGGCAGGTACAGTAATGAATATGATCGCTGAGGTTTTCCTTCTTGTCTGCAGCTAATGAATGAATTAACGATGGGAAATTGAGTGCTGGTCTGATCATCTAACAGCCCCTGAAACACTCTTCTCCCAAATCTTCTCCTGTTTTTTTTCTGACACTGACGCTCACGGGCCAGGTGTGTGGAGGTATGAAGAAGTAAGAGTGGAGATGGACTGGTATGTATACTGAGAGGCTAATCAGGGAAAAGGGGGGCAGGTGAGTGAGTGGGTGGAGATGGTCAGGGGACGAGGGAGGGCGTGGATCTGCAGGGAGAGACAGTACTTCTCTTGTCCGAGCTGCATCTCATGTCACTTATTAAATAGCTCCTCGACTCCTCGGTCCTCGGCTGAACCGGGAGTTGTTCTGCTCCTCCTCGGTGAAGGGCATCTCAAAGCTCTTATTCCTGCCCTGAGGAGGGATCATCGAGGAGCTATAGCCGAGGATACACGAGGGCAGCCTTCCTGGAAGCCGTGCAGCTGAAGGAGCTGCTAACTCCGCCCAAACAGCTGAGAAATTCATGTGACGCTTCAGAGGAAAGGACGTCTCATGCCTTTAAAACACACTTGCTCTCTCCTCTGATGATTTCCTCTCGTCTCTCCCGTGCCTCCTCGGGACTAGGGACTAAGACAAGGAAGGGAGGCAATTGCATCCACGTTTCCTTCACTTGCTTCCAGTGGTGGAAGACGTTTTCAGATTCTTTACTTAAGTCTCCAGACGGCCAACAAGTCCAACAAAAAACAACCCAGGGAGGGCAGAGAGGAGCAGGAAGAGGGCCGAACAGAAAGTTAAAAAAAAGCCACAAAAACAAAATTAGTTCATGAAAACTAAGCCACTGGGCCGTGGACTCAGGCAATTGAGGGCAGTGGGCACTGGGGAACTGGGGAGAGAGGGAACTAGGGACCGAGGGCACTGGGAACTGAGGGAACTGGGGACCAAGGGAACTGGGGAACTAAGGACCAATGGCACTGGGGACCGAGGGCACTGGGGAACTAGGGGCCGAGGGCACTGGTGTCCGAGGGCACTGGGGAACTAGGGGCCGAGGGCACTGGTGTCCGAGGGCACTGGGGAACTAGGGGCCGAGGGCACTGGTGTCCGAGGGCACTGCGGAACTAGGGGCCGAGGGCACTGGTGTCCGAGGGCACTGGGGAACTAGGGGCCGAGGGCACTGGGGAACTAGGGGCCGAGGGCACTGGTGTCCAAGGGTACTGGGGAACTAGGGGCCGAGGGCACTGGTGTCCGAGGGTACTGGGGAACTAGGGGCCGAGGGCACTGGGGAACTAGGGGCCCAAGGGCACTGGGGAACAAGACATAAAACCAAAATAAGATAAGAATAGAACATAAAACAAAGCAAAATACCTAAATCATAACACAATCCTCACATTTAAGAAATTGGATCAATCCAAACAGTTGTGTCTAATCATTTCAGCTGGACTTGTAGGCTGTTATATTGTTGGGTAGTTTCATTTACAATAAAACTTCTGATAAATTACAGGTGTTTTGGATGCAAAAATCTGAATTTGTAAAGTACCTAAAGCTGTCAGATGAATGTAGTAGATTCAAAAGTACAATATTTCTCTCTGAATGTTACCGAGTAAAAGTAGAAAGTGGCATGACAAGGGAAAAAAACTCAATAAATCAATAAATAATTATATTTATATATAATATAAATCAATAATATCAATAAGCTGAAAAAGCAGCGTACACAGCGGTGCTCGTGCACAACTGTATGTGGGTCGGAGCAGCGCGGGCGGAGCCTCAAGGAGATGCTACTTTCAAATCTTGCCAGCTTTTTTAACATGACCAACCCTGCCTTTAAGCATTAAAGCAGTGTAAAAGTAGCCTAAGTGTATAAACATTCTTGAAGTTGTGACATGTAATACTTATGGATACATACATTCTTGTCCACATACTCGATCAGATTTATCCTAATAATAATGACTTTGCATTGTCCTGAGTCAGCATGTTCAGAAAAGTCCCAATAATTAACCCTCCTGTTGTCCTGGGGTCAAATTTGACCCTTTTTCAAAAAGTTTCCATATCAGAAATGTGGGTTTATTTCAACCAAATTTTCAAAAGAAATAACATGGATGGTTCCATACATTGCTCTTCACAAGTTTTATTAAATTTCACAGCATTTGATTATTTTTTTTGCTATAAAAGAACATTGAAAAAAGTGACCAAAAACACACAAAATCGTCAAAGGATGCCGTGACAAAAACGTTGAAAAAAGTGACAAAATCATCGGTGGAAAACCAACAAAAGTGTCGAAAAAGACTTCCAAAACCAGAAAAACAAAAAGTTGCATGGTTGACGGGAAGACAACACGGTGGTTAACTACATGGCGTAAATTAACAATGTTATCGGGTGGCATTGACACCTTACGGATCCTCTTTCACCCACAGCACCCAAGAAGCTGAAGTACCTCCTGGAGCCGCCCGTTTACCCCGAGGTGGTTGCCCGAAGGGGAGAAAATGCCACCTTGCCGTGTATCCTGAGAACCAAACCCAGCCATTACAAAGTGAAATGGACCAAGCTGGAGTCAGAACACGTAGGTCAGGAGAATATTATCATGATATCAAATGCGCATGCCTTCAAGCAGTACGGCCATCTTGGGCCGCGGGCTTCTCTTCGGAAGGCTCACACCATGGACGCCTCACTGCAGCTCAGCCGCCTTGAGCTGGAAGATGGCGGCACGTATCGCTGCGAGCTTGTCAACGGCATCGAGGATGAGAGGGTTGCCATTACTTTGAGGATTGAAGGTAATTAAATATATCAACAATGAGCCCGATGTCTACTTCAAATGTCAAAGTAAAGGAATGCACAAGTGGAGATGGACTGGTGTAGATACTGAGAGACTAATTAGGGAAATGGGAAGCAGGTGAGGGAGTGGGCCGAGATGGTCAGGTGAAGGGAATGGGGTTACTGCAGGGAAAATGGTCGACATAGTTAATAAGTGGGGATGGGTTAGGGTAAGATTACCAGGGTAAGTCACTGGCCACAAGTCACGTCCTTTGACGTCGACACGTCTAGGGTATCTGATTAAGCATCTACCATTACTGCAGGGCAGGAGAGAGGGGCTGGATTTGTAGTCTATATCCACGACGTTCCACGTCAAGGATTGCTCCGGTGCCGCCGGAAATTTCGCCGTATGTCCGTGAAATGAACACGACCCCTTAACCCAAAATCTGTGGCAGTTTCACGGAATCGCCAAAAAGGCTCTGATGGGCCCATGGAACAATTCTGTGATATGAACAATTAAAGAAAAGGTCGTAGGTGGGTGGGACAACAACGCGATGGTGTTTAGGAAACAAAGAACGGGACGGTTGGGTTTAGGAATCGTGACATGTGGGAAACGATTCTGGTCTCCTGGGTGAAAGTCCTGTGTTGTTTGACCTGTCCACCACCCCAACCATCCTACCTGCGCGAATATTTGGCCTTTTATACTACTATCAACCGTTGTCGCTCTTAATGAGAAATATTGTACTTTTTACTCCGACGGCTTTAGTTTCTTTACAAATTAAGATGTATACACACAAAACACATGTAATTTATAAAGTACACTTTCATTATAAATTAAACTACCCAACAATATATGAAACATCAGCTACACAGCTCAATTGATTAGACCATTAAACACTTAGTTGATTGACAGAACTGTTTTTTATGCATTGAGAACTTTTGCTTTTAATACTTTAAGTTCCTTTTTTCTGAGGATACTTAGACTTTTACTTCAGCAACATTTTCAATGCAGGACTTTTATTAGCAACGGTATTTTTACAATGGGGTATTACTACTCTTACTTAAATAAAGAATCTGAATACTTCTTTCAACATACTGGCTCTCAGCATCATAGCACCTCCAATTTATTGTTAATGGAAAAGTCTTAACATGAATCCAACACACTATTAGTGAATATAATTCCCCACTGCTTACTGGCCTAGGTGGTCACTCGGCCATCCACAGATACAGTTCATCCTAAGGGTTCATTCTGCCACATGTACGTTTAACATTAAAACATGATTTATAAAAGCATGCCAACAATTACTGGGCTGATTTAGTAGCTTAGTATTCTATGCAGGAAGTGTATGTATAAATGCTTTAGGCTGCCCTGCACATTATCGTAGGCCTAGTTTATTATGCAGCTTCATTTTATAGAATATACTTGTGACGGTAAGGGAAGGGAGGACCCAAACGCCGAGACGGGCAGGCAGGCAGGAGAGAGTTTATTTTACACAAAAAGCAGAATGTCGGCACCAACACAGGGATCCAAAGAGTGCAAAAAACAAAGTTCAAAATCCAAATATCCCAAAATCTAAAAGGGCCCAAAAAAAAAAGGCAAGACAAAAACAGGAGTGCAAAACAGGAGCACCAAGGCAGGGAAAAACTCACAGGGGAATACAAGCCCACGGTACAAGGTACCAACGTAGATCACTCTGACAGGAACACACACAGCGACTCACAAAGGATCTGACAAGAGACAAAGGGAACACAGAGGTTAAATACAAGAGGTAACGAGCTAACAAGCAACAGGTGATACATCAGGTCAATCACATCAGGGCGGGGACGACAATCACAGAGGCGGGAAACACAAGGACGGTAGTAAAACTAGACAGGACGAGACCCAGACCCAGACTATCACAATAAAACAGGAAACAGAACATACAGGTACTTAAGGGAAACACAAGACAAGAACAACAACAACAACAACACAAGACCAGGGAGGAAACTAGGGAAAGACAAGCACAAGGAGACAAGACGGAACCAAAAAACCAGAGAAGAAGGAACAGAAAACAAAGCAAAATACCAAATACAAGGACCACATACAAAACAACATCCCAACCCACAACAATACTCTATGTAGTAGGGGGTCCCTGCTCAATCTCTCTTTCAGTTGATGGGTCGTTGGCTTAAAAACCGAAGACCACGATTGGTATAAAAGACTTTTAAAGAATCTGCATCCGGAGACAGGTTAGGGTGGTGTATGGGTCAAACAATGCAGGACCTTTCACCCAGGAGACCTGGGTTTGTGTCAAGTACGTCTTTTAACCCCTAATCCACAATCTTTTCTTAGCCCTAAGTGGTTTTACCTGTGTTAGATCTGTACAATTAATCAAATTTTGATGGACTTTGGCTCCTAAATATGTAATCAAGAAAAACAGTTATCTTGCTCAGAACGTTCTGCAAGTAAACTCTTATTTTGTCGGGGAATACAAAACGTTCAACGGGAAAAGTATTAAGTTGAAATTTCAAGTTCAGGGTGTTTTTACTGTTGATTTGACTGTATTTCAAATTCGAAAAAGGCAACATCTTTCCGATATTCAATGGATTAAGTGTGTTAAATAATCGTAATTTCAATATTAACCAAAGATTTGTGATTATGATTTTTTTCCATAATTGAGCAGCTCTAACCTACGCGTTGAAAAACGACACCAAGGGGTCCTGAACAAGCATCAGTATGTGATGAGTAAGGAGTAAGAATGTGTTATGTAAAAACTGACTAATGGCTTCTACCTCCAGGAGTGGTGTTTCCATATCAGAGTAAAAATGGCCGCTACAAATTCACTTTCCATGAGGCTAAGGAGGTTTGTGCTGAACAAGACGGCACATTAGCCTCATACAACCAGCTGTTCAGAGGTACAAATACTGTGTATAGTGTCTATTTCAAATCAATGATATGTTGTCTGCATGTATATCAGCTCTCCTAAATCAGCATGTCTCCTCCTGCAGCGTGGACGGAGGGTCTGGACTGGTGCAATGCCGGTTGGCTCCGTGATGGGACCGTTCATTACCCCATTATTCATCCGCGACCCGCCTGTGGAGGGGAGCTGCTCCCCGGCATTCGCAGTTACGGGCCGAAGGATAAGACCAACGACCGGTTCGATGCTTTCTGCTTCACCTCGCAGACATCTGGTAATTTTTTAGTGGCTCGGATCAACATTTGGTCTAGTTCAGGGGTCCTTCTCTTTAGAAACAGGCTGTAACAACACATCTACTGCAGTCAGATTTGCTGTGTTTCCTCGGAAGGAATCACTGCACATGGGTAGGCACTTTTAATGACATTTCGAACATTTTAAGAGGCTAAAAACATGTTTAAAACTTGCCCTGTTTAAGCCTGTTGGGTGCTAACGCTAGCAGGAGGATAACTCTGTGTAGGCAGCACTGATTTGTTTCGTTTTTCTCGCTACTGACAGCACTACACATTTCCAAACAACAGAGCTACGTGTTGAAATCGACCGGAATACTCCTTTAATGTTTTATTGCATTGTGGGCACGCTGTAAAGCAACCTGGCCAAGTGTGAGAACGCCCTACAGGATAAGAAGCCAAGTCTGAAGTTGTCTGGATGTGTTTCACATGAATCCTTTCTCCTCTCACAGGCTCTGTCTCCTACATATCGGGCTCCTTCTCCTTCGAGCAGGCAGGACAGGCGTGCCAACGTCAGGGAGCCGAGTTGGCGTTGGTCGGCCAACTTTACTCTGCATGGCGATTTCAAAACTACGACCAGTGTGACGGCGGGTGGCTGAAGGACGGCAGCGTACGGTTTCCCATCAACAACCCCAGGGAGCACTGTGGGGCCTCCCGGAACCAGGGGTGCGCTCATTTGGATTCCCCAACAAGATGATGCATCTGTACGGCGCCTATTGCTATAGGTAGCCCCAAAAAAAACAAATACACTTACAGCTGTGAGTCTAAGCAAGAAAACCAGAGGCCCAGGACTTCCTGCACAATATATACAGCTTGATCTGCCAACCGATGAGCAAGAAAATTCACATCTGAAGCTACAGACAATGACTGTCGAAGTTTATATTTAAACATGAGAGTTAATTCTTAAACAAAAGGCCCTCTTTACATCTAACTTAGTGGATGCAGAACGTTGTAAACACAAACATGTTTGGAGACCAAATATAGGTTGGACAGCCATGGATGTCGCTTATGTGACTTTTCTTCCAGGATGCTTGTCATTTATCTACGAGTGTGTGTGTGTGTGTGTGTGTGTGTGTGTGTGTGTGTGTGTGTGTGTTTATTTTGGAAACAACAAACCACTTGACCAAAAATTGACCAACCCTGTCTCTTCAATAAAATTACGTTCCAATACAAGTAAACTGCATTCTCAATTACGTTACAAAACATATTTTTTTTGTTTTTTTGTTTCTTTTGACCCGTCCTCGTACCAGTAAAAGTCACAGTTTTATACTTTTAGTGTAGAAATGTAGATGCACCCCAGGGTCAGTCTAGCAACTCTCTGTTCGCTTGCGAGCTGGAAAAAACGAAACTCTAGTCAAGCCAATCACATCGCGCATAGAGTCGGTGGGCGGGCTTAACATAAGGACAGCAGAGTTGCTATGGTTCCGCGTGAATTCCCTGCTAAAGATGGCGGCTACCGGAGAACAATGGTCTTTCGAATCGGCTTTGGCCGCGACTCTGGAAGACTTGGACTTGGAGTTAAGCTCTGAAGTCATTCTTAAAAAAAAGAAGATGTGTTTGGAGTTTTGCCGACCGGATACAACAAAAGTTGAATCTATCAACCAGCGTTGTTCTTGTTGGTTGTAGCGCTATCCTACTGCGTGTAGAGGGAATTTGAAAGACAACCATTTATCCCGCCCCTCGGATTGAGCCCTGCCAATGGGGAGTTCCCAGACCCAACACCTGGATGTGGGTCTAGCTTGTCAGGCTAGGTAACTTTGTCAGTTGAAACAAAACTCCTTGGTTAAGTTTAGGAAAAGATTGTGGTTTGGATTAAAATGTTTGTTACGTAACTTTAGTTCTGTACGTAGTCAAAATACATTAACGTTAAGACCCATTTTTGTTTGACTTTGAATGCAAACTGTGAATAGAAATTGATTTTTGATGTGTCAAAGAAATACGTTTCCCTCGAAATATTTGAGAATGTGAATTGGTTTATTGGAAACGTCATTTTAAGGCAACAAGGAAATGAAAGAAAATGATATAAAACAAAAGGAAATGTTATATATACAGTACACAATCATCAATCTTGCACTAAACCTGTAATAGCGTGTTCAATTCCTACACAAAGATAAGCAAGTAAAGCGTGTTTGGTTACTTCTGGGTCAATCACTGCACCGCGGCGTGTCCATTTAACACGAGTTGTACTTGTATAATGAAGCTAAAACTCTGAACTGTAAATAACACTGTTGGTTGTGTTGGGGATACACTGGCTTAACTGGAAATTAATTACATGTACTTTAATTTATTCAATAAAGATATGTCCACAAATCAGTGTACTGATTGACAATATTTTAAAAAGCGTTCATATTCTGCTCATTTTCAGGTTCATAAGTGGATTTCGAGGTTGCACCAGAATAGGTTCACATGGTTTAATTTTCAGAAAACACCATATTTTTGTTGTACTGTACATTACAGCAGCTCCTGTTTTCTATCCTCTTTTCTTTTCTCTGCTTTAGCTACAGAGTGAGACATCTGACTTAGTGAAGGGCAAATGAAGCTTTGGTGAAGCACTCGACCACTTCGAGGAATTGGTTTGAAAATGGGTTCATTGCTAACAGCGACCTCGTCTGGTGAAGGGCCGAGGCTGCATTGAAATTATCCCGACAAGATAGTGGACAGGAGGCTTTTAGACTAGTGACACACACGTATACTTACAATGGGATATCATTCTTTTTAAAATAAAGATTGATTAATTTATGTATTGTATTATTGAGTATTGGGGAAAGGGTGCTTGGGGAAACAGAGCATGTGCTGGGAAAATATGGCACAAGTTGAGTGTGCATGTATATTATTATATTATATATTATAATAAATTATTAAATGATGTTATATTGCTGTAACTATGGCCAGGGGGGCCATAGTTACACAATGTGGGACAGGGAACACTCATTTTTATTAAGGAACATAATTTTTTTCCACACTTTTTGGACTGAGCCTATTTCTTTCTTGGCTCACAACCTCTCCACATTTAGAGGAAATTCATTCAGACGTCATGTGTCACGTGATTTTTTTCGTACCAAAGCAATCTTCAGAGCAGTGGCTCAAATTGAATTGTAGTTAATGGTTTGAAGCATGTATCAAAACGTTGGTGTCAGACTGCCATCACTAATCTCACTTCTGTTCCATCTTTTTTGGGAGTTGCACATGCGCAGTAAGTAATGTTAGCTTGTCAGGTGCAGAATGTGAGCCCAAAGCCATTTACCATGAAAAGCTAGTGTCGGTCATATAGACTTTCTGTACTTCTTAAATAAGTTGCCAAAGACTTTAAACCAGAATTCAGAAACTGAATCAGAGGAGATAAACATGTAAACCCAACCGTACCTGGAAACCCAAATGACAACAAATGAAAACTCCTGTTGAGCCTGCAGCTTTAAAATGTGGAGGTTTTAGTTAGTTTGAGCAAGAACTTCGTTAAAAACTGTCTTTATCAGAACTATGACAAAAGAATGTTGAAAAAAGTGACAAATGTTGTAAAACTACAAAAATGTCGGAAAAAAAATCAACAAAAAAAAAAAATTTTAAATGCTGAAGAAATTACCCAAAAAATTGGAAAAAGTGCCAAAAAAAAATCAAAAACATTGGAAAAAGTGACAAAGAAATTGTTAAAAAAATTGACTAAAACATAATTAAAAAAGCGTCAAAAAAAGTGACAAAAATTTGATACAAAATTGATAAAGAAATTGACAAAAACGTTGAAAAGTGTAGAAAAAGAACAACAAATTGTTGAAATTTCAACCCAGAAAAACACAAAGTTGCAGGTCGACGGGAAGACAACACAAGGGTTAAAAAAAAGACGTCATGGATGATCATTTCAGACTGCCGCGAATTCAAAATATACAGTAAATCACTGTAAATGAAATGTTAATACCCATAACGCAATGTTCATTACAGTAATAAACCACCAAAATGATGGTATTTTTATGGGCATTTTGTGGTAACTGTAGAAATTACAGCAAAGTCTAACAGTGTAAATATGCCATAAAATGACAAGAAAACGGCAAATTCATGGACATCTGATCAGATATTGTCCTGTTAATTGTGAGACACAAGATCATATTACAAATTGATTTTTACAAACATTTTAATGGGTTAATTGCTCCATAGTAAAATCAACAGACATGTAACAACAGTATAGATTCAGACGATGTAGAACAAATTACACTTTGTTTCTCACTTTTCATTGGATTCCTTTTTACTATATATTATTTCTACTTGTACATTTGTTCAGTGTGTGTTCGTTAGACCAACAATTAACACTGCATTAACAACAGTAACATTAACAGTGTGTATTAAAGTAGGTCTTTAAAACAGTAGATTAGATATCTTTGCATCATCTAAATGTGTTGTTTGTTTTTTTTTGTCCCCAAAGTAGATTGGGCTTTGGGAAACACTGATAATCATTTTTCACCATTTTGATTTTCACCACTGATTCTGATTTTATAACCAATCAATAAATCGACAATGAGAAAAATCGTTAGTTGCAGTTAGAGATGTTCTGATACCGATACCCGGATTGGAAAAGCCTCCCATGATGCCTAAAAAGCTGGTATCGTTATAACAAAGTACTGGAGTTTATGCATCTGATACCATGTAATTTAAAACTGAAGAAAATCTACGTTAAAGTAGTTCATTTATGTTCTTTTATGACTGACTATCAAACTGGATAATATAAGAAAGTTCTATTTCATTTGTGTTTCACCAAACTTCAGATGACAACCAAATCAACACAATCAGTGTAAAACCAAAAGCATGTCCAGAAGGTTACAGATAACGTATACAGATCACATATTTAAAAAAAAATGGTTTCATATGCACTTTGTCCTATAATATGCTTTGTGCCACCTGGCTGGTTTTCATTGTCGGTGTGTTCAACTTCTCTTGGCCTTTGTTACTGTTTTTATTCCTACTGTTTTTATCCTACATTTTAACTAATGTTGCACCATACAGCACCTCGTAACCATGGTTTTGAAAGGTGCTTTATAAATAAAGTTTCCTTTCTTACTTAGTTTTTCTTACTTAGTTTTTCTTCTTCATTTCTGTGAGTGATTTGTATTTTTATTCTTATGTATGTGCGATGTATGTGTGTATTAGAGCCCGACCGATAAAGGATTTTTAAGGCCGATACTGATACAAATATTTGGTTATTTAACCCTCATGTTGTCCTCATGTTGTCCTATATCAATGTTCTTTTTAATTCCCCAAAATAACATGATTGATTCCACACAACGCTCTTTGCCAATTACAAATCTCTACTTTCATTAATTTTGGGGCGTCTTATTCAATTTTATAGCATTTGAAACCAAATTGAAGTGTTTTTGAAATAGTATTGAGAGTAAAAGTTGACATATTCCAGTCTGTGATTATCATCAACATCCATTCCTTTAATTTTAGTCTCAATAATTCCTAATTTCTGCTTTTCTAACTCAAACATTAGGTATAATTTCCTATAAATGAGGTTTATTGACCATAAATTCCAACAATAATTAGAAAACTAAAGTTAATAAGTTAGTGTTACGTAGTGTTAAACGTCAAAAAAGTAACAAACATTGAAAAAAAGCGTCAAAAGTGTTAAAAAAAAGGGACAAAAATGTAAGAAAAAGTTAAAAACATCGATAAAAAGCATCAACTAAAGTGTTGATTTCGATATCGGTCGGGCCCCAATGTGTATGTGTGTTTGTTGTGTTATGGTGGTCTTGCTAGTGGATGCCTAAACTTTCCTTCTGTATGAATAAAGTATCTATCTATCTATCTATCTATCTATCTATCTATCTATCTATCTATCTATCTATCTGTCTGTCTGTCTGTCTGTCTATCTATCCATCCTATCCATCCATCCAACCATCCATTCATCCCAGTCGCTTTGGTACATTTCTCAGAATTGACCCTGTCAAAACTGCTTGTTCAGCCTTCACATGATCTAGTCACTTCTGCCCAAAGTAAAAGTAATTTAGCATTGTTTTGGTCCAATTGCTTTTTGTACATGCACACAATTGATCATCTACAATTGTCTGCTGTCTTGTACACGATCAATTGCTTACGTCATGTCGATCAAAATATATGCTAGATGTCTGTTGAATTGTCCAGGCATGAGTTCATTGAATATGTATTTCAATGCTAAATTGTTGAACTTATTGTCATTATCGGTCAAGCAACTTGGAGGTGCACCAAATGAACCTTATCCAATCAGAGCACAGTACAGTGTTACGATTTCTGACAATGGAAGAACAATAGGCATAAATGTGAATCCTGTCCAATCTCATGCAACTATAAGCTTTTTGATAAAGCTTATAGTTAGGGAGTGATGAGTCGCAGCGTCCCCCTAGCCCGGCCCACCTGCTTCTCAAATGCCCGTTACTAACCTAGCTCTGGGGAGTCCTTATGGTCTATTTCCCCCCAGCATGTTTCCGTGGATCAGGGAGGCTCCAAGATCATAGTTGCAGCTATCGCCATGGTGCTCTGCGGTGCCTTGTAGCACCCTACAGTGCCCTGCAATGCCATGAACTACTAAAAACTACCATTTTTAGTCACTGTTCCATTATCTTTTACTGTGACTGTTATTGCCACTATTCATTTCAACCCCAACCGGCCCCGTCAGACACCGCCTACCAAGAGCCCGGGTCTGTCCCAGGTTAATTCCTAAAAGGGAGTTTTCCTCGCCACTGTTGCTTGCTCTGGAGGGAACTATTGGGTCCTTGTATATTATAGAGTGTGGTCTAGAACTACTCTATCTGTAAAGGGTCTCAAGATAACTCTTGTTATGATACTATGAATAAAATTTAATTGAACTGAATCCTAATGTCACATAAAGGAATGTGTGACTTTGTACTGTTGAAATGTACAAATTTCATACAGGACAGAGTGCAACCTTGTGCGTTTTCAATCATTGCCAACAAAAATATAGCCATAGTACACAGAATCAGAAAATAAGAGTAGAATTTTATATTGACAACACAACTAAGCTTCTTGACAAAATTAAGCATCTTCGTAGTGAACGATGACACAAGGACTCGACGTTCTGATGGCACGGACATGTTCACTGACATAAAGATTAACTTTTGAGGAATGGACTCAAGATTTTGAGCAAGTTACAGGCTTTAAGCAGGTCATCTATTATGTGGTGCTTTGTAATAATTGTTCTGAGAAATCGAATTACTGGTTTGCAAATGTTAAGAATGAGTCGAGAAATGTACCAAAGCGACTGAGAAAAACTGTAATACCAGGTGAAAAAATACTGTATGTCAAAGTTGTGCAATTAATATAAAAACATGATTTCTGTGTTTGGAAGTCGACACCCTGTGCAGCTGCACTTTATTGCAGAGACTGTCCTACTCTGAAAAAACGGCCACATATGATGTTTGTTTAAGCAACAATCACGACTCATATTCATGTTTATAGTGGCTTCCCCCTGTGGTGGCGGTAGCGGTTATGACGGGAGCAAAGCAGGAAGTAAGGGGAGGAAGTATAGGAGCGTCAGGATGCTCATAGGGGGCTGGTTGGGATGGTGGATGGGTCAAACAAACAGGGTCACGTTCAGCACCGACAACACGTAACAACACTTTTGTTTTTTTAAACTAAAATGGGGGTGCATTTTTTTTTTTTAAACTGAAATGGGGGTCCATTTTTTTTTTTTACCACAAGTTTACCGACACGTACCGACACAGCCAATAAAAGAGACACAAAACTTAACCCTCTTGTTGTCCTTGGGTCAAATTTGACCCCTTTTTAAAAAAGTCTATATCTGATAAATGGACAAATATGGATAAATAAACTATTTTGTTGAGGCTTTTTCATCAATGTTTTTAACTTTTTCTTATGTTTTTGTCCCTTTTTTCTACACGTTTTTTTTTCAATGTTTGTCAACACTACGTAACACTAACTTATTAACTTTAGTTTCACAGTTGTTTTTGGAATTTATGGTCAATAAACCTCATTTATAGGAAATTATACCTAATGTTTGAGTTAGAAAAGCAGAAATTAAGAATTATTGAGACTAAAATTAAAGGAATGGATGTTGATGATAATCACAGACTGGAATATGTCAACTTTTACTCTCAATACTATTTCAAAAACAATTCAATTTGGTTTCAAATGCTATAAAATTGAATAAGACGCCCCAAAATTAATGAAAGTAGAGATTTGTAATTGGCAAAGAGCGTTGTGTGGAATCAATCATGTTATTTTGGGGAATTAAAAACGGTCAATTTGACCCGAGGACAACATGAGGGTTAAAGAAATGACCACAAAAACTGGATTGGATTCCTTACAACGCTCTTTGCAAATACAATTGATCACTTTCATTCCTGACTAAACTCATCTGTACATTCCTCTGATCTTAACTATTAGTCAAAATAATTCATAATTTCTGCTTTTTTTAACTCAAATATTAGGTATAATTCTATATAAATGAGTGTTATTGACCATGAATTCCAAACACTACTGTAAAACTAGTGGTAGTAAGGTGGTGTAAAAACAAAAATGTCTGAAAAACGGACAAAAATGTCTGTTTTTGACCCGGTAGGACAACACGAGGGTTAACTCACAGCCCGTTGCACACCCTTGCACAGGACAGAGTTAATTCACACACACCGCAAAACTATCAACAGCTGTCTGGTACATATATAAAATACAGCGTGTGTCACACTTGCAGTCAAATTAATTCGACATTGTCACTGAACAGGCTGATTTTCCATTTGACACTCTTGACTTTAAAATCGGTTTCTTCACTGTAGTTTAGTGTAATGTAAATTTGCTGCAAAGGATAGAATTATATTTGTTTTTAAATATGAATGGATCCTTTAATAGCCCCATATACTGTTATTTAATTTGGTTTATTTAGGGTCTTACAGACTGATACATTAATGGAATTAATAAGAAGTGTCTCTGAAATGTGATATTGTGATGTTGATGTTAATGATGAGTTTCTATAAAGACAACTTCAGGGTTCATATGCATTTTGTTTGTCGTTTATATGACCATCTCACATAAAACATGTCCTACTGCATAAAGGTTTCTTTCTGTGTGAAAGATAAAAGATAAGAGAGGGTCTTACAAAGTGTCCAGAGATAATAATAAAAAAAAAAAGGAATTAAAGGAAGACTGATAAAAGCCCACTGTTGAGTGTTTAGGGTTATCGCTTGATATAACTGCTTCATAAGTTATTAAAGTAAAGTTATTTTGGGTGGCATTGTTTTTCAGGAATATCTAAATTAAGTGGCATTCAGGTTTTTACGGTAGTTTTTGTCCAAATCCACTTTAAGCTCCCATAACCTTTACAACATGCATCACTTTACTGAAAAACAAGTATTTGGATTAAAGCACGTTTTCCAGATTTTTCCATGACGGTAGGAACTGTGGCCTTGAGATGATTTTAATATGAAAGATTAGATTTCTACAGTTTGACTTACTGTAACGCAGAAACTCGTCTGGAAAGTCTTTTGAGACTCAAGAAAATAGGGAAAAGAGGAGGTGAAATATATATATATATATATATATATATATATATATATATATATATATTTTTTTTTTAAAGAAAAAGAAAGGCAGAATGGCTTCAGACGTTCCACTTAATGTCCCAGAACAGCGGCGCTGCTTTCTCTGCAGCCGTGCTCAGGACCTCCTCATGCTGGAGAGGAAGTGAGGTCACTGAGTCTTCTTCCATCAAATGGGCTAAACATGGGAGACAAATAGAAAAGTAAAGGATTACAGCCTGAGTTGCATTTGCTTTAGATCGAAAATGAGCACATTGTTACATTATATTACATTTAGTACGTATAAGTAAGTAAGTAAAGTTTATTTGTATAGCACCTTTCACAGATAAAAATCACAAAGTGCTTCACAATAAAATCTGATACAATCCAACAAATTAAAATACAAGAACATTTAAATACAAAATAGAAAACACAATAAACACCCATAGGCTGACGCTTTTATCCAAAGCGAATTCCAATTAAGTGTTTTCAACCGTAAAGACAAACTCCAGACGACAAGAAGTACGTACAAGTACATTAGCTTCACATTAGCCAAACTACAAAGAGCCATATGAACGTGCAACTGTAAGTTGTTTTATTATATCCGAGATGCAGGTGGAAGAGATGTGTTTTTAGCCTTTAGGCTTTTGGCCGCCCTGATGTCAATAGGGAGCTCATTCCACCAATTAGGAGCCAGGACAGCAAACAGTCAGAACTTCACTAAAGGGATTAGTAGTCCCTGGCTGTGAGGGGGCAGCAAGCAGATTGGCTGATTCAGAGCGGAGTGGGTGGGATGGGGGTAGAAGGTTTGACCATGTCCTGGATGTAAGCTAGGGCAGATCCATGGTTCGGCCCGGTGTATAAGTACTAGTGTAGTAGTGGCGGAGGCGGGCAGCAACAGGTAACCAGTGAAGGGGGCGGAGGAGCGGTGTATTCATTCTAACCCCAACCGGCCCGTCAGACACCGCCTACCAAGAGCCTGGGCCTGGGTCTGGGTCTGGGTCTGTCCCAGGTTTCTTCCTAAAAGGAAGTTTTTCCTCGCCACTGTCGCACTGTTGCTTGCTCTGGAGGGAACTACTAGAACTGTTGGGTCCTTGTAAATTCTGGAGTGTAGTCTAGACCTACTCTATCTGGTCTAGACCTACTCTATCTGGTCTAGACCTGCTCTATCTGTAAAGTGTCTCGAGATAACTCTTGTTATGAATTGATACTATAAATAAAATTGAATTGAAATTGAATTGTATTGTGAGAGAACTTGGGTGGGTTGACGACCCATTTCTCAAATTGCGCATGGACCGGAAATGACTTTTCTTAATGGTAAGTTACAGTCGTGCGGAGCATTACCGTCACCTATTGTTGTTTGCCAGAAATATTTACTGTCCTGGCTACATTATTGTGGTACCAATTGGGTAAAAAACATGCATAAATTACATTTGTATGGTTCGGTTTTTGCTGTCACATCATGCTCACCGCCATTTTCACAAGTTTGAAAATACGTTGGTGATCCGGAAGCAAAGATGGCGGCCGTTGAGTGCGAGCGAGAACTGTCCAGCAGTATTTTTTGAGAGCAGCATCCGGGTTCTCGTAGTGCTGCATTTGGCCATACTTCATAAGCCGGAGTGAACGTGCACAGTACTCAAAAAAGCAAGTGTAAGTACAGAAGTGCTCGATTTCAGACACGCCAATTGTCTTGTTTTTATTCCATGCTTTCTTCTTCCTTTTTAAAAGCACTTACTTGGGATGCAGGTGATCAGAGGCTCTTCCCATCGGCCGCCGGGCAGGCACTTGATCACAGGGTTCAGTTTCTGCACAAAGCCCTCCTCGCAGTAGTACCGCACCTTGGTGTTGGTCTCGTAACGCAACCGCTTCTTCCCAAACACCTTAGCGTTGGGAGCTTTGGGGGGCTCGCCACACGATGCTGTTGGATACACAAAAAACCGAGAGACAACTTGGCTTCTGCGTCCTTACCGCCACTGCTGACCATAGGCTGTTAATATTAGTGGACAAAGCATCCGGTTCAGCAAAGTGCTGCAAATGTGGAAGTGCCTTAAACCTGGTGTCTATCTGATCTCCTGCAGGGGGAGACTCCTTAAACCTGCATTTTATCTGAATACTAATGGGGAGACTCCTTAAACCTGCATTATATCTGAATTCCTGCAGGGGGAGACTCCTTAAACCTGCATTAGATCTGAATTCCAATGGGGGACACTCCTTAAACCTGCATTAGATCTGAATTCCCGCAGGGGGAGACTCCTTAAACCTGCATTTTATCTGAATACTAATGGGGGAGACTACTTAAACCTGCATTATATCTGAATTCCTGCAGGGGGAGACTCCTTAAACCTGCATTAGATCTGAATTCCAATGGGGGAGACTCCTTAAACCTGCATTATATCTGAATTCCTGCAGGGGGAGACTCCTTAAACCTGCATTATATCTGAATTCCTGCAGGGGGAGACTCCTTAAACCTGCATTAGATCTGAATTCCAATGGGGGACACTCCTTAAACCTGCATTAGATCTGAATTCCCGCAGGGGGAGACTCCTTAAACCTGCATTTTATCTGAATACTAATGGGGGAGACTCCTTAAACCTGCATTATATCTGAATTCCTGCAGGGGGAGACTCCTTAAACCTGCATTAGATCTGAATTCCAATGGGGGAGACTCCTTAAACCTGCATTATATCTGAATTCCTGCAGGGGGAGACTCCTTAAACCTGCATTATATCTGAATTCCAATGGGGGAGACTCCTTAAACCTGCATTAGATCTGAATTCCAATGGGGGAGACTCCTTAAACCTGCTTTATATCTGAAGCCTGTGAGAAAGTGACCCACTTCTCACTTGATTTATTACCTCAGTAAACATTTCCATAATGAGTTCATGGTCTCAATTGCTAGTTTTATCTCTTTTGAATTAGGGTCTCGTTATCGGCGATATAGCAGGGGATGTTTTAGGGCGTGGCTATGATGTGATTGCCAGTGAAAGTGTGTAATGTAATGCGTAAGGGCTCCTCCCTCACTCCTCCCTATCGTCTAAATTTGTCACATCAGCAACCAGGATGGCTGCGCCCGTAACGGCGAACTCGGCAACTCATAGCAGATCTCCACAAACCAATGGGTGACATCACGCATGCTCTGTCCATTAATATATACAGTCTATGGTGCCGATTCAAAAATTAAGAGCTAAGAAAAGGTGCAGTTCAAGTGAACTCACAGACGCCCTTCTTGCAGGTATAGGAGAGGTGGTAGTTGCACGGCACGTCGCTCCAGCGGCCGCTGTCGTGCCACACCATCACCGCACAGTCCTCGCCTGACAGGAAGTAGCTGTCCGGCTGCCCTTTGAACCAGTTCTCGTAGAGCTGACGGAGAGAGCACAGGAGATCAAAACAAAGTCACATGTAGAGCTGCAACCATTAGTCGATCGATAGAAAAATAATCGGCAACTGCTTTGATAACTTATTCATTAAAGTAATTTATAATGCAAAAATGGCCGAAAATGACGATCTGGAATCTTGCCCTTATGAGGTCATAAGGAGCAAGGTTACCTCCCCTTTCTCTGCTTTGCCCGCCCAGAGAATTTGGCCCACCCATGACAGAGCGCCCCAGTCATATATAGGAACAAACTCACTAAAATATAGCTTTTTAAGTATTTTCATTTTTTCATAACCTGACTTAGATATAGGAAAAGAAATTTACATAATTATCCTGCTCTCTTCTGAGACTAACTGACTCGCCGCGGGTTAAAACGTCCAAGTCTCAACAAGTTTTTGGGCGCTCAGTAAAACTCACCAGAGGATTTCCGTCCGACCAGCGGAAGTCTCCCTCGATGGTTTTGTCATTCAGTCCAATCCACTGATATTCTCTGTATTTGTCTAAAAATAAAAAGTGTGTGAGGAGAGACAGTAAGAGAGGGCTCACTGCAGTGTAGCTTTATACAGATTATATCCTGTCCTCAGACTTAAGACTCAAAGGTCCGCATCAGATTATTATTTAAGGTCAGCGGTCCGGAAAGATTGGCAATAAGAAAATAACATTCAATCAACTCACTTATAACTTTGAAGCAACATACAGTAAAGTTGAGCACTCGGTTTTCCTGGTACACCTTTGTACCGATACCAACAGCAACTACCAACTGGGGGTGGTAGTATTAGGGGACCACTAAGGTCTATATAAAAGAGACTTCAGATACAGTATTAGGGACCACTAAGGTCTATATAAAAGAGACTTCAGATACAGTATTAGGGACCACTAAGGTCTATATAAAAGAGACTTCAGATACAGTATTAGGGGACCACTAAGGTCTATATAAAAGAGACTTAAGATACAGTATTAGGGGACCACTAAGGTCTATATAAAGAGACTTCAGATACAGTATTAGGGGACCACTAAGGTCTATATAAAAGAGACTTCAGATACAGTATTAGGGGACCACTAAGGTCTATATAAAAGAGACTTCAGATACAGTATTAGGGGACCACTAAGGTCTATATAAAAGCATTCAAAGGGCACCATTTCATGGGACATTTAAATAAACCCACACAACAATCACAAAATGACTACAGGGATGCAAAACGACCACAAAGAAGCACTAAATGACAGAAAACAGATAAAAAACAACTGACAAATGACAAATGCATACACATTACGATTACAAACAACCCAAAGTGACCACAAAGAGACACAATACGACCACACAGACAAGCAAAACAACTAAAAAATTGCATGCAAAACAATCACAAAAAGATGCTAAATGACTAAAAATAATCACAGAGATGCAAAACAATTAGAAAGTGACCACAAGGGAGCGCACGATGAATGAAAATAGATGTACCGCAAAGAACAAAGAAACAGAAAACGGCCACATAGGAACGTAACGTGTCTAACGAAATCACAAGACAAACCATTTAATCCAGCTTTTAATTTGAAAAAGCTTTTGTTTTGGAGTTTTAATCAATCACATTTGTCTTGGCACTATGTGGCATTTCTTTTTTTCCTGTAAGATTATTTTCTGAGCATTTTTAGGCTTTTATTGGCAGGACAGCTGAAGACATGAAAGGGGAGAGAGAGGGGGGAATGACATGCAGCTAAGGGCCGCAGTACGAAGCCAAACCAGGGTCCGCTGCGCCGAGGAGCAGACCCCCATACATGGCCGCCTGCTCTACCAACTGAGCTACCTGGGCGCTCACTACGTGGCATTTCTCTAAACCAATCACAATCGTCCTGGGCGGTGCTAAGCACCTGACAGAGCCACGATGCCTCTGTTAAATATCCTCAGGAAGGAACTTGTTTTGGTGGAATGTGTGTACGTTGTTTTTAGTTGTGCTACAGTAAACTCAGATTGGACAGATAGTCTAGCTAGCTGTCAGGATTTACCCTGCAGAGATCTGAAGACCAGTTAACCATAGTCCTCAGAAATCAGCGGCAGGTTAGACGCCACAAAGAAAGAGGAAGGTGAGGGACATCTAGCAGAATTTCCGGCGGCACCTGAACAATACCTGAACGTCTTCGATATAGACTAGCAGATCCCTAACGCGTTGATCTAAGAGAACAGTGTTCTTCCACGGTTTTTACCATTGATGTAGTCCTGCTCCTCGGGGGTCATGACGGAAAGAAGATGTCCGCCACACATGCGGCAGTGCTGCTCCGCCGCCTCCCAGCTCTGCCGCTTGGAGAAGTGATGATAACAAAAGCTGTGAAACTTCTCCCAGCCGGGCTCACACACCTCCAGGTCTGAACAGGACGGAGACACAGCGAGTGAAGTATGAATCAGTAGGAAGTAGGTTTAGTAGCTTTCTATACTTGGAAGATTATGCGTCTGTGTGTTCATCAAAAGGTGAATGCCAACCTTTCTGGCACAAGTCTCCTCCGTAACCGGGCAAGCACAAGCAGCTCGGTGGTTCCCCGTCGACACAAGTGCCTCCGTTCAAACACGGGTTCTCCAGGCAGGAGTCTGCAGCTGTGTGAGGATGATGGTACTTATTACCACAGCGGTTTAGCCACAAACTGTGAACTACATCTGGACAAACACACATATTCATTTCTGTTCTAAGAACAGCAGCATGCTAAATTGCTAATTACTGAGCTGAGTGTGTGTGTGTGTGTGTGTGTGTGTGTGTGTGTGTGTGTGTGTGTGTGTGTGTGTGTGTGTGTGTCCTTTGAGTCATTTGTCACAGATTGTGTACAAAAACATTCATCTTTCAGATTTAGCTTCAAGCTGTTTTGTTTAATCGATGTTTTTAACTTTTTCTTACGTTTTTGTCCCTTTTTTTCAACAATTTTGGCGCTTTTTTCCCCCCCAATGTTTGTCACTTTTTGACGTTTTCAACACTAGGCTACGTATAACACTAACTTATTAACTTTACTTTTACAGTTATTTTTGGGATTTATGTTCAATAAACCTCATTTATAGGAAATTATACCTAATGTTTGAGTTAGAAAAGCAGAAATTAGGAATTATTGAGACTAAAATTAAAGGAATGGATGTTGAGGATAATCACAGACTGGAATATGTCAACTTTTACTCTCAATACTATTTCAAAAACACTTCAATTATTTTCTCCAAATGCTATAAAATTGAATAAGACGCCCCAAAATTAATGAAAGTAGAGATTTGTACTTGGCAAAGAGCGTTGTGTGGAATCAATCATGTTATTTTGGGGAATTAAAAAGAACATTGATATAGGACAACATGAGGACAACATGAAGACAACATGAGGACAACATGAGGGTTAAATGCATGGGTCCTGCACCGCCACAAATAAGTTCAGAGAGCAACGTTTTACTGCCAGATTTTCTTTTTTTTTATTTTTCTGTAACATCTAATTTTATAAATGATGTTGCCCTACACAGAGTTACCAGCAGAGGGAGCTGTCACATCAGGTATGGGACCCACTGCTTTTTTTTACCCAGCAGCTTTTCACCACAGTTTGATTGTTACATATCTCTTTTGTGTCATCCTTTCAAACTGAATATGCATTTTCACTTTTTAATTAGCAATTTAAGAGGTTTTGTCTTTGAACTTTTTGAACTCGAAGAATAGACTATACAGTTTATAAAAATGGTTAATCAAACCCTTTTATGTAACACAGTGAGTAGATGCCTGGTGTGAGTTTACTGCGTGTTATTCTCTGAGAATTCATTTGAAACTGGACGCTAATCTCTCTGCTGTGCTGAGTCAGCTTGAGGTGCTAAATTGCAGCGTGCTGTAAATCTCTCTCCTGATTGGGCATTTTCAGAGACAGATGTTCCCTCCGCCTTCCAAGCAAACTAACACCAGCTGCTGTTTCTGGCGTTTGTGTAACACGGTTAATAACGCTCCTACTTGCCATTTACCAGACGTGTAGATTTTTGTTTGTTGGTTTAGCGTTCTCTTCATTTTCCTAAATTATGTATTTTTGTGACTGGTGTGGGCTTGTTTTCCTTGTTTCTTTAATGCACTCAAGGTTTTTTTCATTTTAAGAATGACTATTTTTGGAAGCAAAATCTTTATATATCCATTAATAGGAATCTCAGTTACTCAGATTATCTCTTCAAATAATACTTTTCTAGAAGAAACTGTCTGAAAATAGCCAATAAGAGACACGTTTCCATACATCTAGTGACATCATTGCCGAGGATGAAAGGGGTTGTCAACAACACATCACAAGATCTAAACCACTAAAATGACGGGTGTCTCTCCATAACACAACGCAGGATCACCCCTGTTACATGTGCTTCTTTTTTTTTTTACCTGAAATGCCTCCTGGTCCTGCAGCAGAAACTTTGGCAGCCATGGCCGAGTCCTCTGGGAACACGGTGGGAGCGCTGATTGGCACATCACTGCTGTCGCTGCTGCGCGTCGGACCGGGGCGTTCCTTCCCATTATCAGGATGCCATGTGCATACTTTAACTGAAGGCTCCTCTGTGCTGGTCTCCCCCGCACCTTGGTCTGATGGTCCATGTTCTGTTGAGACGATTTATTATCATATGCTATAAAATTAAAAAAAGACTTATTATTGAAAGTAGAGAGTTGTATTTGCCAAAGAGCGTTGTGTGGAATCAATCATGTTATTTTGGGTAATTACAGTTGGGTAGTTAAAATGAACATTGATATAGGAAAAGGGGTCAATTTGACCCGAGGACAACATGAGGGTTAATGAAATGAAAACAACCCCGAGCACAACCCTGAGCAATTTTGTCTACTATCCCAGAGTGCATCTGGGGTGTAGACAATGCAAAACTAGTTATAATAAACATTCATCTTTACTTCATTCTTCTGATTGAACTCTTTTTAGCTTTTATTGAGAAGTGGATTAAACTGCAGTGGTTTCAGACATTTTGATGCTTTTTATTGCCACCACGATGGACTTACCTTCGATCTCCACTGAAGTTCCACGGAAGAGTAAGCTGCAAACTCTTCAGAAACCCATTTGAAGCCTACAGGCTGAGTGTTTGGCGGACTATTCCTTTAAACTCACCAGTGATGCCGCTGGCGGGGATCTCAGTGATGACTTCTGGCTCCTTTAAGACGTCTTCAGATCCGTCAGCCACAGGAGGCTCTGCGCTGTACTCCAGATCTGAGCGAGACTCCTGCGCTGTGGAGGACAAAGAAGAAGAAGAAGCCTCTGGTTCCCAGCCCCGTGTGAGGGTCACATGAGGGATCAGCGTGAGTTTTACATCTGCCGGAGGAGGTGCATCAGTGGCATCCCAGCCGCCCGTTCTCTCAGACGTATGGTCCGTTGACAGAGTCGGATTTGTCAGCTCGCCGCTTCCTCCTGAAGATTCACCCAACCCCTCTCTGGAATCTTGTTCCCTCCCTCCGGATCGCTGTCTGTGCTATTTTGGGTTTTGTTGAAGAATACCTCTGGACTTCCACCCAATACCTCCTGTAGTTTGTCCTGGATGTCGTCCAGAGGTCCGCCCCAGATGGAGAGTTGCTTTCGGTTATGTAGGTTATTATCTCTGGGGAGCTGGCTTCAACCTCCATGGAAGGAAGAGGGGGTTCCAGACACAGGTGATGTCAACAAGGTGATGGGATCCCTGTTCAGGACCGGGTGTTTACACTGGAGTCTTCTGTAATTGTGAAGACCTCTGCTGTCAGGGTTATCGCAGGGTTAACATGTCCACTGTGGTCGGTTGGATCATAGGAAACGGTCTCCTGTGAAGTGCTACTGTAGTCCTCATCGTCATGCCAGACCGGGGTGGACGACGCCGCGGTTACACCTGAGGAATCTGCAGTGTGATCATAACCTGGCAAAAAAAGGGATCATCAACACATTTTTTGCATGAATGAAGATGAATCGCTTATCAAAATAACTGCATTTTAAGAGATTAATTGACTAATCGTTGCAACTCCTTCTATTATAGTAATGACTGAGAAGTGGATTACGCTGCAGTGATTTCAGAAGTTCGATTTACCTTTGATCCTCCACAGGAGTGCAAGCTACAAACTTCTCAGCAGTGGTGGATGTAGCTAAGTACATTAACTCAAGTACTTTACTTAAGTACAAATACTTGAGTCTTTTCTTTTCATGACAGTTCTACTTTATTACATTTCAGGGGGAAAATATTGTAGTTTTTACTTAGAGATGTTCCTAAAATGCTGGTATCGGTATCAGGAACTACTGGAGTTTATGCACCGATCTGATACCACATAACAAAGCTCTAAAGAAAATCTACATTTAAGTAGTTTGTTCTTTTTTCGTTATAAGTAACAGCTGTATCAAAAATAACAGCTGATCAACGATCTACTAGCATAAGTGTAACAGAGGTGTGTGACATTGTAATCAAATGTAGAAATGAAAATAGGTGACGTTTACAGTAACTATTAACATATATGCCTATATACAGTGTGTCGGGTATCCCTTGTACCTGGTTGTTGTCTGCTTGTCTGAATGTCTGTTTTTATTTATGTATGTCTTTGAACGCGTCTGGATTCTGTTGCTGGGCAACCTGTGGGGGCGTGTTCTTCATTCATTCTGCCAAGCACTCACCTGTCACTAACAATTGAGGAACTTCTAAAATACCATTGACTCATGTTGTGATCCTAGCTTTGATATTCCCTGTAATACTTACCTGAATCAGACGTAGGGGCCAGTTCAGAGGGGGCAGAGGCGTCCACCAAACTTTGAGTCACTGAGGTTTGTGTTGCCTCATCTAGAAGAGGGTTTACACTCTCCTCTCCAGACTCCTGTTCTGCATGATGGTTCTCAGGCGTACTGTGATCAAAAGATGGCAGCGGCGGGGCGGTGTGGGTTAAAGAAGTCACCGCTGATATCTCCACGGCAGAACTAGCGCTATCCTCTTCTGGTTGTCCAGAAACCTCGTAAGATGTGCTCGAGTAGACGTGCGGGGCTTCAGAAGTGAGATCCAGGTGAGCCTCTGCAGTGTGGTCCTCTTGAAGAACAGGAAGGTCGCCCTCCTGGGAACCTCCGGAGAGCTGCTAAGGAGCTCGTTTGAGTCAGCTCCAGATGTTGCATAAACAGCTGTCGTACCCAGGCTTTCAGTCACAGAAATATGATGCTCTGAGGGCTCCGCGCTCGCTGGAAGTGTTGTATCATTTGAGGGTAAAGTGGAGTCTTTGTCAACTGCTAAGACACCATCTGTCTTTGGAGAAGTTGTTGCAAACGTGTGAGACTCGTCGTGATCTTTGTCTGGGTTGTCTTCCGATGCTGGCTGATAGTTCTCTGTGCGGCTGGCCTTTTCTAGGACTTCCCAGGTACCTTTCTCTGTGGACAAGTGCTCTTGATGCTCAGATGGAGGAGTGAGAGACTCGTGAATGTCTACCGTGAATGGTTGCTTGTCATAAGTCAATGTGACGGCCTGGGCCTCCATGTGACTCTGCTGTAGAGGGTTGGCCGTGTGGGCACGTTGGACCTCTTCGTCCCCCTTTGCCGTCGTCTCGCCCCAGTCGAAGTCCTCCTCTACAGGATTAGTTAAGACAATGTCCTGGCCAATGTTCTCTGGTTTAGTGGCGAGGAAATCCTGAGGAGATTCTGTGTAAGCGGCGTTCTTGCCTGGAATAAAGAGCACAAATACAAAATATTACAAAACAGAATTTTATTAGACCTATTCTTATATATAAAATGTGCGTGCCAGAACTATGTTTGTTCTTCTTTTCCCTAGGATTTATTTTGCGGGTCAACCGCTTGGGAGGGATATGTGAAAAAAGTATTTGAGTTCTGTGTTTAAAGTCAATTAAACTCAAATACATTTTTTACAAGCAGCACTCATCCTTTCGTGGAGGGGCCCTAATCTTAAGGATGCAGAAAATGAACCCCAACACTTACTTTTGAGGCAGTAGACATCATGTCGAGTGTGAACCTCGGGGAAGCCTGTCTGGTTGCTGTAGCGATAGACAGTTCTGACCCCGGGTTCGCCGCCGCCACAGCGCTCCCTGGGGGTGACGATGGGGTAGCGCACGCTCCCGTCTGCCAGCCAGCCTGGACTGCAGAGGTTCAGTCCGTCGTTCCCAGGCTGCGTACAGCTGAGCGGTGGTGACCAGCTCAGCCCCATGACTCAGACAGTAGGCCTTGGCCTCCGAGAAGGTAAAGCGCTGGGGGGCGGAGCCATGAAACACCTCACCTGTACACAAGGAGACAGGTGTCAAATTCTGATCATCTTCTTGCCTCTTAGTTTGCTGTGGTTATTGTGCGGATCAGGTTAGCGATCCAAATCCCGATTCAAGCATGGGTTTCATACTTTAAAAGGTAGGCCTGTAATGTTTATTACATTACAACTGTGTAATTGCAATATTTTTTGAGTAATAGTTGTTTCTTAGTTTAACCGTAATCAAGGGATTAACTTTGGGTTTAACATGGGGTTGAGATTGGTGTTTGGTGTTTAAAGCCTCCAACATTGCCTTCCAGGCAGCGCTTGCAGGTTTGAGTCACGCACGCTAACATTTAAATGCTTTACGGCATATTGTGTCATACTGAAATTTGTAAAATCCATAATATAATACACTGTTCTCATTACAAACAACAGAAGATGGGAATCATTTCAAAAACATTTTAGCTGTCTATGATTGCAGAGCTGCCAACATTTCCAAAACCTTGGAGTGAGATTTGGGGCCAACCCATATTTTGCCACGTACAAACCAATGTATTTGGCTCTTTCAGCATCATTATCCTTCAGGGTTTAAATTCAAATTTGTTATGTGTGGAAAAACTTTTTCAGTTTGCGACATTTCGGAAATTTCACAGACAGGAGCGCTCTTGAACCCCTCATCGTCTCTGAAAGCACAACTAGCCGATCACAAGTGGCTCAACAAGTAGATCTATAGATAAACTCATCTTTCAGAAATTAGACAGACCGTGTTGACTGTTTCAGCGTGAGAAATCGGGGGGGGGGTGGCGTGTGAGCGTGTGAAACCAGTCAAATGCGTGTGTCTCAGGGCCAATGCGTGAGAGTTGGCAGCCCTGGATTGTTTAATTGCTATCGTTAGCGCAAAACCCCATTCAAGTGACAGCCTTTGTTGTGTTTGATGCTAACTTGTACCCAGCAATGAAGGAACTTCGTTAAGGTCCATTTTTACTGTATTAACATTACAGAAGTCTCTCGTTAGCATCTTGTAGGCTATTTGTCACAAAAATGATGCATTTGTGACTCAAATCTGCACTTGATTGGGCAGTGACAGAGGCAATGGTTAGGGTTAGGGTTAGGTACCTCGGTTAACGGTCGCAGCGCTGCCTGGAAGTCTCATATCTGGAAAAATAATACATTGTTGTCAATGTTTGTTTTCAACACTATGTAACACTAACTTATTAACTTTAGTTTTACAGTTATTTTGGGAATTTATGGGCAATAAACCTCATTTATAGGAAATTATACCTAATGTTTGAGTTAGAAAAGCAGAAATTAGGAATTATTGAGACTAAAATTAAAGGAATGGATGTTGATGGATAATCAGACTGGAATATGTCAACTTTTACTCTCAATACTATTTCAAAAACACTTCAGTTTGTTTTTCAAATGCTATAAAATTGAATAAGACGCCCCAAAATTAATGAAAGTAGAGATTTGTACTTGCCAAAGAGCGTTGTGTGGAATCAATCATGTTATTTTGGGGAATTAAAAGAACATTGATATAGGAAAACATGAGGACAACATGAGGGTTAACATTTTCTTGAGGGAGGATGCCTAAACCTCTTTGCCAAATACGTGGAACTAACTCTTCCACAGACTTAGGAGACTGTGCTTAGGTTTGTCTTACCATCGACATTCTCCACGTAGCAGTAGACGTCATACAACTCATCGGGCTCTAACAGTCCATAGTTCCTCACTCCCGGCAATGCATCCATGTCCCCAAAACAGCCCTCTTGGCATCTGGATGGGATATCTGTGGAGGGAAATGTCGCACTGAAACACCAAGTAC
>JABXJD010000701.1:0-110000 GCA_013375575.1 Percina caprodes
AGAGGAAAGGAGGATTGGTGCACGGTGGGTTCAGGCAGATAAATACATCTCCAGCAGGAAAACAATTCGCAATTTATGATACAAATTTATGACACCAATTGAAACAGATGGGAAGGGCTGTGTTCAGAAGGATTGGTTCACGGTAGGTTCGCACATCTTCAAGAAGAAAAACACAGTGTAACAATTTATGACACCAATTGAAACAGATGGGAGAGGCTTTGTTCAACAACAAAAATGGAATGTAACATGTTAACAACAGTGTAGAAACTACTAAGGGACCGTTCGGTATTTATTGTTTTTGAAAACAGCAACATTTCAAAGTGACTTGTTTGGTGCATACTTTTCCATGTAGCCCTTCCTCGGCCCCCATCGCTGGGTCTGACCCAACAAAAACAACTTGGGAGTTGCTTTCTTGGAGAATGCAACCCTATAGTCAACTGCGCCACCAGTTGCCAAAGTATTGTTACTGACATGAAGATGGAATATAATGAAGCTGACTGTTTCACTTTGCCTTGAAATCTGCCACGTTGTGTGAAATTTTAACTTAGCGGAGCACAACCGGTCATTGCATTCTTCAAATCAGCGAGTTTTAGAAGTCCCAAGGTTCAGATATAAATGGGGGGAGGGGGAATCAGGCTTTGCAGTTGCTTCCCGAGACTCTAGATCAAGTACCCCCCCGATATTCGCACTATTACAGATGTGGCTTTTAATACGTAGCAGTGCTGTGACAACTTCATTCTTTTGTTTCTTTGTAACCTTTTCTGATTTTACTGTTTTCTATCTTCACTCTTTCTATTGTATGATATGTGCTTTTACTCTTGGTTTCTGATGTTAAGCACTTTGGATACCTGCTGATTGCTGTGAAGTGCTATATAAATACATTTTTATTGATTTTGATTGAGCTTGAGCACCCACGGAGAATACTGAGCCACCCACGTGTGCCAGACTGCCTGTAGGCTACATTAAATTAAAATGAAACCTTACAGTTGGTGCTAAGTGGAGCGTATGAGCTCTGATCACTGTTACGTGTCAGTTCAACTCGTCATCACCAATCCTATCTGTATATGTGAGAAGTGGTGCTGTCCTGAGTTGAAAGCCTACTTTACGGCTTTACTATCAAGTTAATAGGTGTGTGTTCATGTCGGCTGTCGTTCATTTTCTAAGGTTCTGAAATGCAAAACTGTTTTGACTAGCCTACTTTTTCTGTTTTTAAAGGCGTGCTGGACAGTGTTCAGCTTTGGCAGCTTTATGCTAAAATACACAATGACTGAGGAAGCCTATTAACTGGTCCATAGCAACCAGTTCACGGGTTGATCTTTGTCACTCCCAGTAAGTCGAGTGAAGATGTGAGTCGCGCATGCGTCACTTTGCGACGAGTAGCATATAAGATGCTAAAGAGAGACTTGTGTAATGTCAATACAGTAAAAATGGAACTACTTAACGAAGTTTGTTCACAAGCTAGCAATCAAACACAACAAAGGCTGTCAGTTGAATGGCGCTTTGCGCTAACGTTAGCAACCAAACAACCGTAGATAGCTAAGACGTTTTTAAAATAATTCCCATCTTCTTTTATTGTTTGTAATGAGAAAAGTTTATTATTTTATGGATTTCACAAATTTCAGTATGACACGTTATGTTGTAAACAGTTTAAATCTGAGCGTGCGCGACTCACATCTGCACTTGACTCACATTGGGGAGTGACATTCTTTTAGTTCATTTATTACCCAGTGTGCTTTGTTGAATGGTCTCAACGTTTTATTTCATGTGAATACTAGTTTACTAGAGGAGTAACTTGATATTTGAATTAATGCAGGAAGTGTGTATTTATAGTTTCCAGGCTTATTGTGTTTCCACAACAATGTTAGTGAGTAAATCTACAGTGGAGTATGATGATCAAGATGAGAAAGCCGAGGTTAGTCATGTATGTCATGGTTGTAAAATAAAAACAACAGTACATCTGTACATCTTTGCCAAGATCAAACCAGAACAGAGGGCATCAATAAATTGCTGGGGAGGGTCATGCCTTTTTTTTCCCTAATCATTTTGGAGGGTCATAGAAAGATTTATTGCTTGCGAAGGGAGGGTCAAGTCTATTTTTACTAAAGATCCCAAAACTCCTCCGGCAGCCCCTTAAAGAAATAACAAACAGTCCCTAAAACTTTGAATTACATTGGTTTCATTTTGTTTCAAGTAATAAGAGACAAAGACAGAATCAGCGTCAGACTTTTAAATGATTGTCAACAGCTGGAGAAGAGAGGACAACAATCCTATTTACACACTGTTCATAACAGACTGGACCATATGACCCAAGTGAGGGGAGAGGCTTGGGGGGTGAGGAAGAGATGAACTGGGTATGGCAGCTGAACATTCAGGGCTCCGACAGAGGAGCCAAGAGGGATGTAACAGTTGCTTCTACTTTCCAAAGTTAGGAATTATCCAGGAATTCTTTGAAGACATCGACGTCATGTTGCACAACGGAGGAGGATGAGCGAACATCTGCATCTTTTCCACTTCACAGGTTGAAATTATATTTGTCTTCCTTTACAACTGCTGATTTCAGACTGCAGTGAAAAGCAACTTACAATGCACAGAAATGTGTACAATTTAGGATTGTTTATCACATTTAATATATATCCTGTCTGTTAGTATGGGAGAAAAAAGGCAAAGTGTGATTGGTTAGAGCTGCAAAGATGAATAGAAAAATCAATTAGTTGTACACTGATCAACGTTTTTGACCATTTGACATATTTTGAGACAAAACCACTAATTGATTTTATGACCATACAAATAATTGTCAGTTGCAGCCCTATTTTGTGCACCAAAAACTAAATCTTAGTAAGCACTCAGCTCTGTTTTCTTATGAATTGCAGGAGCTGGAGGACTCCTCTTCATAATGAACTGTGCTGTGATTCTTCTATTAACATCAAGCTGCTTCACCTGGTCCTCAGCTATATATACCCCCGACAGGGCAGGTACAGTAATGAATATGATCGCTGAGGTTTTCCTTCTTGTCTGCAGCTAATGAATGAATTAACGATGGGAAATTGAGTGCTGGTCTGATCATCTAACAGCCCCTGAAACACTCTTCTCCCAAATCTTCTCCTGTTTTTTTTCTGACACTGACGCTCACGGGCCAGGTGTGTGGAGGTATGAAGAAGTAAGAGTGGAGATGGACTGGTATGTATACTGAGAGGCTAATCAGGGAAAAGGGGGGCAGGTGAGTGAGTGGGTGGAGATGGTCAGGGGACGAGGAGGGTGGATCTGCAGGGAGAGACAGTACTTCTCTTGTCCGAGCTGCATCTCATGTCACTTATTAAATAGCTCCTCGACTCCTCGGTCCTCGGCTGAACCGGGAGTTGTTCTGCTCCTCCTCGGTGAAGGGCATCTCAAAGCTCTTATTCCTGCCCTGAGGAGGGATCATCGAGGAGCTATAGCCGAGGATACACGAGGGCAGCCTTCCTGGAAGCCGTGCAGCTGAAGGAGCTGCTAACTCCGCCCAAACAGCTGAGAAATTCATGTGACGCTTCAGAGGAAAGGACGTCTCATGCCTTTAAAACACACTTGCTCTCTCCTCTGATGATTTCCTCTCGTCTCTCCCGTGCCTCCTCGGGACTAGGGACTAAGACAAGGAAGGGAGGCAATTGCATCCACGTTTCCTTCACTTGCTTCCAGTGGTGGAAGACGTTTTCAGATTCTTTACTTAAGTCTCCAGACGGCCAACAAGTCCAACAAAAAACAACCCAGGGAGGGCAGAGAGGAGCAGGAAGAGGGCCGAACAGAAAGTTAAAAAAAAGCCACAAAAACAAAATTAGTTCATGAAAACTAAGCCACTGGGCCGTGGACTCAGGCAATTGAGGGCAGTGGGCACTGGGGAACTGGGGAGAGAGGGAACTAGGGACCGAGGGCACTGGGAACTGAGGGAACTGGGGACCAAGGGAACTGGGGAACTAAGGACCAATGGCACTGGGGACCGAGGGCACTGGGGAACTAGGGGCCGAGGGCACTGGTGTCCGAGGGCACTGGGGAACTAGGGGCCGAGGGCACTGGTGTCCGAGGGCACTGGGGAACTAGGGGCCGAGGGCACTGGTGTCCGAGGGCACTGCGGAACTAGGGGCCGAGGCACTGGTGTCCGAGGGCACTGGGGAACTAGGGGCCGAGGGCACTGGGGAACTAGGGGCCGAGGGCACTGGTGTCCAAGGGTACTGGGAACTAGGGGCCGAGGGCACTGGTGTCCGAGGGTACTGGGGAACTAGGGGCCGAGGGCACTGGGGAACTAGGGGCCCAAGGGCACTGGGGAACAAGACATAAAACCAAAATAAGATAAGAATAGAACATAAAACAAAGCAAAATACCTAAATCATAACACAATCCTCACATTTAAGAAATTGGATCAATCCAAACAGTTGTGTCTAATCATTTCAGCTGGACTTGTAGGCTGTTATATTGTTGGGTAGTTTCATTTACAATAAAACTTCTGATAAATTACAGGTGTTTTGGATGCAAAAATCTGAATTTGTAAAGTACCTAAAGCTGTCAGATGAATGTAGTAGATTCAAAAGTACAATATTTCTCTCTGAATGTTACCGAGTAAAAGTAGAAAGTGGCATGACAAGGGAAAAAAACTCAATAAATCAATAAATAATTATATTTATATATAATATAAATCAATAATATCAATAAGCTGAAAAGCAGCGTACACAGCGGTGCTCGTGCACAACTGTATGTGGGTCGGAGCAGCGCGGGCGGAGCCTCAAGGAGATGCTACTTTCAAATCTTGCCAGCTTTTTTAACATGACCAACCCTGCCTTTAAGCATTAAAGCAGTGTAAAAGTAGCCTAAGTGTATAAACATTCTTGAAGTTGTGACATGTAATACTTATGGATACATACATTCTTGTCCACATACTCGATCAGATTTATCCTAATAATAATGACTTTGCATTGTCCTGAGTCAGCATGTTCAGAAAAGTCCCAATAATTAACCCTCCTGTTGTCCTGGGGTCAAATTTGACCCTTTTTCAAAAAGTTTCCATATCAGAAATGTGGGTTTATTTCAACCAAATTTTCAAAAGAAATAACATGGATGGTTCCATACATTGCTCTTCACAAGTTTTATTAAATTTCACAGCATTTGATTATTTTTTTTGCTATAAAAGAACATTGAAAAAAGTGACCAAAAACACACAAAATCGTCAAAGGATGCCGACAAAAACGTTGAAAAAGTGACAAAATCATCGGTGGAAAACCAACAAAAGTGTCAAAAGACTTCCAAAACCAGAAAAACAAAAAGTTGCATGGTTGACGGAAGACAACACGGTGGTTAACTACATGGCGTAAATTAACAATGTTATCGGGTGGCATTGACACCTTACGGATCCTCTTTCACCCACAGCACCCAAGAAGCTGAAGTACCTCCTGGAGCCGCACCCCGAGGTGGTTGCCCGAAGGGGAGAAAATGCCACCTTGCCGTGTATCCTGAGAACCAAACCCAGCCATTACAAAGTGAAATGGACCAAGCTGGAGTCAGAACACGTAGGTCAGGAGAATATTATCATGATATCAAATGCGCATGCCTTCAAGCAGTACGGCCATCTTGGGCCGCGGGCTTCTTCGGAAGGCTCACACCATGGACGCCTCACTGCAGCTCAGCCGCCTTGAGCTGGAAGATGGCGGCACGTATCGCTGCGAGCTTGTCAACGGCATCGAGGATGAGAGGGTTGCCATTACTTTGAGGATTGAAGGTAATTAAATATATCAACAATGAGCCCGATGTCTACTTCAAATGTCAAAGTAAAGGAATGCACAAGTGGAGATGGACTGGTGTAGATACTGAGAGACTAATTAGGGAAATGGGAAGCAGGTGAGGGAGTGGGCCGAGATGGTCAGGTGAAGGGAATGGGGTTACTGCAGGGAAAATGGTCGACATAGTTAATAAGTGGGGATGGGTTAGGGTAAGATTACCAGGGTAAGTCACTGGCCACAAGTCACGTCCTTTGACGTCGACACGTCTAGGTATCTGATTAAGCATCTACCATTACTGCAGGGCAGGAGAGGGGCTGGATTTGTAGTCTATATCCACGACGTTCCACGTCAAGGATTGCTCGGTGCCGGAAATTTCGCCGTATGTCCGTGAAATGAACACGACCCCTTAACCCAAAATCTGTGGCAGTTTCACGGAATCGCCAAAAAGGCTCTGATGGGCCCATGGAACAATTCTGTGATATGAACAATTAAAGAAAAGGTCGTAGGTGGGTGGGACAACAACGCGATGGTGTTTAGGAAACAAAGAACGGACGGTTGGGTTTAGGAATCGTGACATGTGGGAAACGATTCTGGTCTCCTGGGTGAAAGTCCTGTGTTGTTTGACCTGTCCACCACCCCAACCATCCTACCTGCGCGAATATTTGGCCTTTTATACTACTATCAACCGTTGTCGCTCTTAATGAGAAATATTGTACTTTTTACTCCGACGGCTTTAGTTTCTTTACAAATTAAGATGTATACACAAAAACACATGTAATTTATAAAGTACACTTTCATTATAAATTAAACTACCCAACAATATATGAAACATCAGCTACACAGCTCAATTGATTAGACCATTAAACACTTAGTTGATTGACAGAACTGTTTTTATGCATTGAGAACTTTTGCTTTTAATACTTTAAGTTCCTTTTTCTGAGGATACTTAGACTTTTACTTCAGCAACATTTTCAATGCAGGACTTTATTAGCAACGGTATTTTTACAATGGGGTATTACTACTCTTACTTAAATAAAGAATCTGAATACTTCTTTCAACATACTGGCTCTCAGCATCATAGCACCTCCAATTTATTGTTAATGGAAAAGTCTTAACATGAATCCAACACACTATTAGTGAATATAATTCCCCACTGCTTACTGGCCTAGGTGGTCACTCGGCCATCCACAGATACAGTTCATCCTAAGGGTTCATTCTGCCACATGTACGTTTAACATTAAAACATGATTTATAAAAGCATGCCAACAATTACTGGGCTGATTTAGTAGCTTAGTATTCTATGCAGGAAGTGTATGTATAAATGCTTTAGGCTGCCCTGCACATTATCGTAGGCCTAGTTTATTATGCAGCTTCATTTTATAGAATATACTTGTGACGGTAAGGGAAGGGAGGACCCAAACGCCGAGACGGGCAGGCAGGCAGGAGAGAGTTTATTTTACACAAAAAGCAGAATGTCGGCACCAACACAGGGATCCAAAGAGTGCAAAAAACAAAGTTCAAAATCCAAATATCCCAAAATCTAAAAGGGCCCAAAAAAAGGCAAGACAAAAACAGGAGTGCAAAACAGGAGCACCAAGGCAGGGAAAAACTCACAGGGGAATACAAGCCCACGGTACAAGGTACCAACGTAGATCACTCTGACAGGAACACACACAGCGACTCACAAAGGATCTGACAAGAGACAAAGGGAACACAGAGGTTAAATACAAGAGGTAACGAGCTAACAAGCAACAGGTGATACATCAGGTCAATCACATCAGGGCGGGACGACAATCACAGAGGCGGGAAACACAAGGACGGTAGTAAAACTAGACAGGACGAGACCCAGACCCAGACTATCACAATAAAACAGGAAACAGAACATACAGGTACTTAAGGGAAACACAAGACAAGAACAACAACAACAACAACACAAGACCAGGGAGGAAACTAGGGAAAGACAAGCACAAGGAGACAAGACGGAACCAAAAAACCAGAGAAGAAGGAACAGAAAACAAAGCAAAATACCAAATACAAGGACCACATACAAAACAACATCCCAACCCACAACAATACTCTATGTAGGGGGTCCCTGCTCAATCTCTCTTTCAGTTGATGGGTCGTTGGCTTAAAAACCGAAGACCACGATTGGTATAAAAGACTTTTAAAGAATCTGCATCCGGAGACAGGTTAGGTGGTGTATGGGTCAAACAATGCAGGACCTTTCACCCAGGAGACCTGGGTTTGTGTCAAGTACGTCTTTTAACCCCTAATCCACAATCTTTTCTTAGCCCTAAGTGGTTTTACCTGTGTTAGATCTGTACAATTAATCAAATTTTGATGGACTTTGGCTCCTAAATATGTAATCAAGAAAAACAGTTATCTTGCTCAGAACGTTCTGCAAGTAAACTCTTATTTTGTCGGGAATACAAAACGTTCAACGGAAAAGTATTAAGTTGAAATTTCAAGTTCAGGGTGTTTTTACTGTTGATTTGACTGTATTTCAAATTGAAAAAGGCAACATCTTTCCGATATTCAATGGATTAAGTGTGTTAAATAATCGTAATTTCAATATTAACCAAAGATTTGTGATTATGATTTTTTCCATAATTGAGCAGCTCTAACCTCGTTGAAAAACGACACCAAGGGGTCCTGAACAAGCATCAGTATGTGATGAGTAAGGAGTAAGAATGTGTTATGTAAAAACTGACTAATGGCTTCTACCTCCAGGAGTGGTGTTTCCATATCAGAGTAAAAATGGCCGCTACAAATTCACTTTCCATGAGGCTAAGGAGGTTTGTGCGAACAAGACGGCACATTAGCCTCATACAACCAGCTGTTCAGAGGTACAAATACTGTGTATAGTGTCTATTTCAAATCAATGATATGTTGTCTGCATGTATATCAGCTCTCCTAAATCAGCATGTCTCCTCCTGCAGCGTGGACGGAGGGTCTGGACTGGTGCAATGCCGGTTGGCTCCGTGATGGGACCGTTCATTACCCCATTATTCATCCGCGACCCGCCTGTGGAGGGGAGCTGCTCCCCGGCATTCGCAGTTACGGGCCGAAGGATAAGACCAACGACCGGTTCGATGCTTTCTGCTTCACCTCGCAGACATCTGGTAATTTTTTAGTGGCTCGGATCAACATTTGGTCTAGTTCAGGGGTCCTTCTCTTTAGAAACAGGCTGTAACAACACATCTACTGCAGTCAGATTTGCTGTGTTTCCTCGGAAGGAATCACTGCACATGGGTAGGCACTTTTAATGACATTTCGAACATTTTAAGAGGCTAAAAACATGTTTAAAACTTGCCCTGTTTAAGCCTGTTGGGTGCTAACGCTAGCAGGAGGATAACTCTGTGTAGGCAGCACTGATTTGTTTCGTTTTTCTCGCTACTGACAGCACTACACATTTCCAAACAACAGAGCTACGTGTTGAAATCGACCGAATACTCCTTTAATGTTTTATTGCATTGTGGGCACGCTGTAAAGCAACCTGGCCAAGTGTGAGAACGCCCTACAGGATAAGAAGCCAAGTCTGAAGTTGTCTGGATGTGTTTCACATGAATCCTTTCTCCTCTCACAGGCTCTGTCTCCTACATATCGGGCTCCTTCTCCTTCGAGCAGGCAGGACAGGCGTGCCAACGTCAGGGAGCCGAGTTGGCGTTGGTCGGCCAACTTTACTCTGCATGGCGATTTCAAAACTACGACCAGTGTGACGGCGGGTGGCTGAAGGACGGCAGCGTACGGTTTCCCATCAACAACCCCAGGGAGCACTGTGGGGGCCTCCCGAACCAGGGTGCGCTCATTTGGATTCCCCAACAAGATGATGCATCTGTACGGCGCCTATTGCTATAGGTAGCCCAAAAAAACAAATACACTTACAGCTGTGAGTCTAAGCAAGAAAACCAGAGGCCCAGGACTTCCTGCACAATATATACAGCTTGATCTGCCAACCGATGAGCAAGAAAATTCACATCTGAAGCTACAGACAATGACTGTCGAAGTTTATATTTAAACATGAGAGTTAATTCTTAAACAAAAGGCCCTCTTTACATCTAACTTAGTGGATGCAGAACGTTGTAAACACAAACATGTTTGGAGACCAAATATAGGTTGGACAGCCATGGATGTCGCTTATGTGACTTTTCTTCCAGGATGCTTGTCATTTATCTCTAGTGTGTGTGTGTGTGTGTGTGTGTGTGTGTGTGTGTGTGTGTGTGTGTGTTTATTTTGGAAACAACAAACCACTTGACCAAAAATTGACCAACCCTGTCTCTTCAATAAAATTACGTTCCAATACAAGTAAACTGCATTCTCAATTACGTTACAAAACATATTTTTTTTGTGTTTTTGTTTCTTTTGACCCGTCCTCGTACCAGTAAAAGTCACAGTTTTATACTTTTAGTGTAGAAATGTAGATGCACCCCAGGGTCAGTCTAGCAACTCTCTGTTCGCGAGCTGGAAAACGAAACTCTAGTCAAGCCAATCACATCGCGCATAGAGTCGGTGGGCGGGCTTAACATAAGGACAGCAGAGTTGCTATGGTTCCGCGAATTCCCTGCTAAAGATGGCGGCTACCGGAGAACAATGGTCTTTCGAATCGGCTTTGGCCGCGACTCTGGAAGACTTGGACTTGGAGTTAAGCTCTGAAGTCATTCTTAAAAAAGAAGATGTGTTTGGAGTTTTGCCGACCGGATACAACAAAAGTTGAATCTATCAACCAGCGTTGTTCTTGTTGGTTGTAGCGCTATCCTACTGCGTGTAGAGGGAATTTGAAAGACAACCATTTATCCCCCCTCGGATTGAGCCCTGCCAATGGGGAGTTCCCAGACCCAACACCTGGATGTGGGTCTAGCTTGTCAGGCTAGGTAACTTTGTCAGTTGAAACAAAACTCCTTGGTTAAGTTTAGGAAAAGATTGTGGTTTGGATTAAAATGTTTGTTACGTAACTTTAGTTCTGTACGTAGTCAAAATACATTAACGTTAAGACCCATTTTTGTTTGACTTTGAATGCAACTGTGAATAGAAATTGATTTTTGATGTGTCAAAGAAATACGTCGAAATATTTGAGAATGTGAATTGGTTTATTGGAAACGTCATTTTAAGGCAACAAGGAAATGAAAGAAAATGATATAAAACAAAAGGAAATGTTATATATACAGTACACAATCATCAATCTTGCACTAAACCTGTAATAGCGTGTTCAATTCCTACACAAAGATAAGCAAGTAAAGCGTGTTTGGTTACTTCTGGGTCAATCACTGCACCGCGGCGTGTCCATTTAACACGAGTTGTACTTGTATAATGAAGCTAAAACTCTGAACTGTAAATAACACTGTTGGTTGTGTTGGGGATACACTGGCTTAACTGGAAATTAATTACATGTACTTTAATTTATTCAATAAAGATATGTCCACAAATCAGTGTACTGATTGACAATATTTTAAAAAGCGTTCATATTCTGCTCATTTTCAGGTTCATAAGTGGATTTCGAGGTTGCACCAGAATAGGTTCACATGGTTTAATTTTCAGAAAACACCATATTTTTGTTGTCTCTACATTACAGCAACTCCTGTTTTCTATCCTCTTTTCTTTTCTCTGCTTTAGCTACAGAGTGAGACATCTGACTTAGTGATGGGCAAATGAAGCTTTGGTGAAGCACTCGACCACTTCGAGGAATTGGTTTGAAAATGGGTTCATTGCTAACAGCGACCTCGTCTGGTGAAGGGCCGAGGCTGCATTGAAATTATCCCGACAAGATAGTGGACAGGAGGCTTTTAGACTAGTGACACACACGTATACTTACAATGGGATATCATTCTTTTTAAAATAAAGATTGATTAATTTATGTATTGTATTATTGAGTATTGGGGAAAGGGTGCTTGGGGAAACAGAGCATGTGCTGGGAAAATATGGCACAAGTTGAGTGTGCATGTATATTATTATATTATATATTATAATAAATTATTAAATGATGTTATATTGCTGTAACTATGGCCAGGGGGGCCATAGTTACACAATGTGGGACAGGGAACACTCATTTTTATTAAGGAACATAATTTTTTTCCACACTTTTTGGACTGAGCCTATTTCTTTCTTGGCTCACAACCTCTCCACATTTAGAGGAAATTCATTCAGACGTCATGTGTCACGTGATTTTTTTCGTACCAAAGCAATCTTCAGAGCAGTGGCTCAAATTGAATTGTAGTTAATGGTTTGAAGCATGTATCAAAACGTTGGTGTCAGACTGCCATCACTAATCTCACTTCTGTTCCATCTTTTTTGGGAGTTGCACATGCGCAGTAAGTAATGTTAGCTTGTCAGGTGCAGAATGTGAGCCCAAAGCCATTTACCATGAAAAGCTAGTGTCGGTCATATAGACTTTCTGTACTTCTTAAATAAGTTGCCAAAGACTTTAAACCAGAATTCAGAAACTGAATCAGAGGAGATAAACATGTAAACCCAACCGTACCTGGAAACCCAAATGACAACAAATGAAAACTCCTGTTGAGCCTGCAGCTTTAAAATGTGGAGGTTTTAGTTAGTTTGAGCAAGAACTTCGTTAAAAACTGTCTTTATCAGAACTATGACAAAAGAATGTTGAAAAAAGTGACAAATGTTGTAAAACTACAAAAATGTCGGAAAAAAAATCAACAAAAAAAAAAAATTTTAAATGCTGAAGAAATTACCCAAAAAATTGGAAAAAGTGCCAAAAAAAAATCAAAAACATTGGAAAAAGTGACAAAGAAATTGTTAAAAAAATTGACTAAAACATAATTAAAAAAGCGTCAAAAAAAGTGACAAAAATTTGATACAAAATTGATAAAGAAATTGACAAAAACGTTGAAAAGTGTAGAAAAAGAACAACAAATTGTTGAAATTTCAACCCAGAAAAACACAAAGTTGCAGGTCGACGGGAAGACAACACAAGGGTTAAAAAAAGAAGTCATGGATGATCATTTCAGACTGCCGCGAATTCAAAATATACAGTAAATCACTGTAAATGAAATGTTAATACCCATAACGCAATGTTTATTACAGGAATAAACCACCAAAATGATGGTATTTTTATGGGCATTTTGTGGTAACTGTAGAAATTACAGCAAAGTCTAACAGTGTAAATATGCCATAAAATGACAAGAAAACGGCAAATTCATGGACATCTGATCAGATATTGTCCTGTTAATTGTGAGACACAAGATCATATTACAAATTGATTTTTACAAACATTTTAATGGGTTAATTGCTCCATAGTAAAATCAACAGACATGTAACAACAGTATAGATTCAGACGATGTAGAACAAATTACACTTTGTTTCTCACTTTTCATTGGATTCCTTTTACTATATATTATTTCTACTTGTACATTTGTTCAGTGTGTGTTCGTTAGACCAACAATTAACACTGCATTAACAACAGTAACATTAACAGTGTGTATTAAAGTAGGTCTTTAAAACAGTAGATTAGATATCTTTGCATCATCTAAATGTGTTGTTTGTTTTTTTTTGTCCCCAAAGTAGATTGGGCTTTGGGAAACACTGATAATCATTTTTCACCATTTTGATTTTCACCACTGATTCTGATTTTATAACCAATCAATAAATCGACAATGAGAAAAATCGTTAGTTGCAGTTAGAGATGTTCTGATACCGATACCCGGATTGGAAAAGCCTCCCATGATGCCTAAAAAGCTGGTATCGTTATAACAAAGTACTGGAGTTTATGCATCTGATACCATGTAATTTAAAACTGAAGAAAATCTACGTTAAAGTAGTTCATTTATGTTCTTTTATGACTGACTATCAAACTGGATAATATAAGAAAGTTCTATGTCATTTATGTTTCACCAAACTTCAGATGACAACCAAATCAACACAATCAGTGTAAAACCAAAAGCATGTCCAGAAGGTTACAGATAACGTATACAGATCACATATTTTAAAAAAAAATGGTTTCATATGCACTTTGTCCTATAATATGCTTTGTGCCACCTGGCTGGTTTTCATTGTCGGTGTGTTCAACTTCTCTTGGCCTTTGTTACTGTTTTTATTCCTACTGTTTTTATCCTACATTTTAACTAATGTTGCACCATACAGCACCTCGTAACCATGGTTTTGAAAGGTGCTTTATAAATAAAGTTTCCTTTCTTACTTAGTTTTTCTTACTTAGTTTTTCTTCTTCATTTCTGTGAGTGATTTGTATTTTTATTCTTATGTATGTGCGATGTATGTGTGTATTAGAGCCCGACCGATAAAGGATTTTTAAGGCCGATACTGATACAAATATTTGGTTATTTAACCCTCATGTTGTCCTCAGGTTGTCCTATATCAATGTTCTTTTAATTCCCCAAAATAACATGATTGATTCCACACAACGCTCTTTGCCAAGTACAAATCTCTACTTTCATTAATTTTGGGGCGTCTTATTCAATTTTATAGCATTTGAAACCAAATTGAAGTGTTTTTGAAATAGTATTGAGAGTAAAAGTTGACATATTCCAGTCTGTGATTATCATCAACATCCATTCCTTTAATTTTAGTCTCAATAATTCCTAATTTCTTCTTTTCTAACTCAAACTATATAATTTCCTATAAATGAGGTTTATTGACCATAAATTCCAACAATAATTATAAAACTAAAGTTAATAAGTTAGTGTTACGTAGTGTTAAACGTCAAAAAGTAACAAACATTGAAAAAAGCGTCAAAAGTGTTAAAAAAGATGTAAAAGCATCAAAAAGCATCAACTAAAGTGTTGATTTCGATATCGGTCGGGCCCCAATGTGTATGTGTGTTTGTTGTGTTATGGTGGTCTTGCTAGTGGATGCCTAAACTTTCCTTCTGTATGAATAAAGTATCTATCTATCTATCTATCTATCTATCTATCTATCTATCTATCTATCTATCTATCTATCTATCTGTCTGTCTATCTATCCATCCTATCTATCCATCCATTCATCCCAGTCGCTTTGGTACATTTCTCAGAATTGACCCTGTCAAAACTGCTTGTTCAGCCTTCACATGATCTAGTCACTTCTGCCCAAAGTAAAAGTAATTTAGCATTGTTTTGGTCCAATTGCTTTTGTACATGCACACAATTGATCATCTACAATTGTCTGCTGTCTTGTACACGATCAATTGCTTACGTCATGTCGATCAAAATATATGCTAGATGTCTGTTGAATTGTCCAGGCATGAGTTCATTGAATATGTATTTCAATGCTAAATTGTTGAACTTATTGTCATTATCGGTCAAGCAACTTGGAGGTGCACCAAATGAACCATATCCAATCAGAGCACAGTACAGTGTTACGATTTCTGACAATGGAAGAACAATAGGCATAAATGTGAATCCTGTCCATCTCATGCAACTATAAGCTTTTTGATAAAGCTTATAGTTAGGAGTGATGAGTCGCAGCGCCCCCTAGCCCGGCCCACCTGCTTCTCAAATGCCCGTTACTAACCTAACTCTGGGGAGTCCTTATGGTCTATTTCCCCCCAGCATGTTTCCGTGGATCAGGGAGGCTCCAAGATCATAGTTGCAGCTATCGCCATGGTGCTCTGCGGTGCCTTGTAGCACCCTAGTGCCCTGCAATGCCATGAACTACTAAAAACTACCATTTTTAGTCACTGTTCCATTATCTTTTACTGTGACTGTTATTGCCACTATTCATTTCAACCCCAACCGGCCCCGTCAGACACCGCCTACCAAGAGCCCGGGTCTGTCCCAGGTTAATTCCTAAAAGGGAGTTTTCCTCGCCACTGTTGCTTGCTCTGGAGGGAACTATTGGGTCCTTGTATATTATAGAGTGTGGTCTAGAACTACTCTATCTGTAAAGGGTCTCAAGATAACTCTTGTTATGATACTATGAATAAAATTTAATTGAACTGAATCCTAATGTCACATAAAGGAATGTGTGACTTTGTACTGTTGAAATGTACAAATTTCATACAGGACAGAGTGCAACCTTGTGCGTTTTCAATCATTGCCAACTAAAATATAGCCATAATACACAGAATCAGAAAATAAAAGTAGAATATATATTGACAACACAACTAAGCTTCTTGACAAAATTAAGCATCTTCCTAGTGAACGATGACACAAGGACTCGACATTCTGATGGCACGGACATGTTCACTGACATAAAGATTAACTTTTGAGGAATGGACTCAAGATTTTGAGCAAGTTACAGGCTTTAAGCAGGTCATCTATTATGTGGTGCTTTGTAATAATTGTTCTGAGAAATCGAATTACTGGTTTGCAAATGTTAAGAATGAGTCAAGAAATGTACCAAAGCGACTGAGAAAAACTGTAATACCAGGTGAAAAAATACTGTATGTCAAAGTTGTGCAATTAATATAAAAACATGATTTCTGTGTTTGGAAGTCGACACCCTGTGCAGCTGCACTTTATTGCAGAGACTGTCCTACTCTGAAAAAACGGCCACATATGATGTTTGTTTAAGCAACAATCACGACTCATATTCATGTTTATAGTGGCTTCCCCCTGTGGTGGCGGTAGCGGTTATGACGGGAGCAAAGCAGGAAGTAAGGGGGAAGTATAGGAGCGTCAGGATGCTCATAGGGGGCTGGTTGGGATGGTGGATGGGTCAAACAAACAGGGTCACGTTCAGCACCGACAACATGTAACAACACTTTTGTTTTTTTAAACTAAAATGGGGGTGCATTTATTTTTTTTAAACTGAAATGGGGGTCCATTTTTTTTTTTACCACAAGTTTACCGACACGTACCGACACAGCCAATAAAAGAGACACAAAACTTAACCCTCTTGTTGTCCTTGGGTCAAATTTGACCCCTTTTTAAAAAAGTCTATATCTGATAAATGGACAAATATGGATAAATAAACTATTTTGTTGAGGCTTTTTCATCAATGTTTTTAACTTTTTCTTATGTTTTTGTCCCTTTTTTCTACACGTTTTTTTTTCAATGTTTGTCAACACTACGTAACACTAACTTATTAACTTTAGTTTCACAGTTGTTTTTGGAATTTATGGTCAATAAACCTCATTTATAGGAAATTATACCTAATGTTTGAGTTAGAAAAGCAGAAATTAAGAATTATTGAGACTAAAATTAAAGGAATGGATGTTGATGATAATCACAGACTGGAATATGTCAACTTTTACTCTCAATACTATTTCAAAAACACTTCCATTTGGTTTCAAATGCTATAAAATTGAATAAGACGCCCCAAAATTAATGAAAGTAGAGATTTGTAATTGGCAAAGAGCGTTGTGTGGAATCAATCATGTTATTTTGGGGAATTAAAAACGGTCAATTTGACCCGAGGACAACATGAGGGTTAAAGAAATGACCACAAAAACTGGATTGGATTCCTTACAACGCTCTTTGCAAATACAATTGATCACTTTCATTCCTGACTAAACTCATCTGTACATTCCTCTGATCTTAACTATTAGTCAAAATAATTCATAATTTCTTCTTTTTTTAACTCAAATATTAGGTATAATTCTATATAAATGAGTGTTATTGACCATGAATTCCAAACACTACTGTAAAACTAGTGGTAGTAAGGTGGTGTAAAAACAAAAATGTCTGAAAAACGGACAAAAATGTCTGTTTTTGACCCGGTAGGACAACACGAGGGTTAACTCACAGCCCGTTGCACACCCTTGCACAGGACAGAGTTAATTCACACACACCGCAAAACTATCAACAGCTGTCTGGTACATATATAAAATACAGCGTGTGTCACACTTGCAGTCAAATTAATTCGACATTGTCACTGAACAGGCTGATTTTCCATTTGACACTCTTGACTTTAAAATCGGTTTCTTCACTGTAGTTTAGTGTAATGTAAATTTGCTGCAAAGGATAGAATTATATTTGTTTTTAAATATGAATGGATCCTTTAATAGCCCCATATACTGTTATTTAATTTGGTTTATTTAGGGTCTTACAGACTGATACATTAATAGAATTAATAAGAAGTGTCTCTGAAATGTGATATTGTGATGTTGATGTTAATAAATGAGTTTCTATAAAGACAACTTCAGGGTTCATATGCATTTTGTTTGTCGTTTATATGACCATCTCACATAAAACATGTCCTACTGCATAAAGGTTTCTTTCTGTGTGAAAGATAAAAGATAAGAGAGGGTCTTACAAAGTGTCCGGAGATAATAATAAAAAAAAAGGAATTAAAGGAAGACTGATAAAAGCCCACTGTTGAGTGTTTAGGGTTATCGCTTGATATAACTGCTTCATAAGTTATTAAAGTAAAGTTATTTTGGGTGGCATTGTTTTTCAGGAATATCTAAATTAAGTGGCATTCAAGTTTTTACGGTAGTTTTTGTCCAAATCCACTTTAAGCTCCCATAACCTTTACAACATGCATCACTTTACTGAAAAACAAGTATTTGGATTAAAGCACGTTTTCCAGATTTTTCCATGACGGTAGGAACTGTGGCCTTGAGATGATTTTAATATGAAAGATTAGATTTCTACAGTTTGACTTACTGTAACGCAGAAACTCGTCTGGAAAGTCTTTTGAGACTCAAGAAAATAGGGAAAAGAGGAGGTGAATATATATATATATATATATATATATATATATATATATATATATATATATATATATATATATTTTTTTTAAAGAAAAGAAAGGCAGAATGGCTTCAGACGTTCCACTTAATGTCCCAGAACAGCGGCGCTGCTTTCTCTGCAGCCGTGCTCAGGACCTCCTCATGCTGGAGAGGAAGTGAGGTCACTGAGTCTTCTTCCATCAAATGGGCTAAACATGGGAGACAAATAGAAAAGTAAAGGATTACAGCCTGAGTTGCATTTGCTTTAGATCGAAAATGAGCACATTGTTACATTATATTACATTTAGTAAGTGTAAGTAAGTAGGTAAAGTTTATTTGTATAGCACCTTTCACAGATAAAAATCACAAAGTGCTTCACAATAAAACAACAACAAATTAAAATACAAGAACATTTAAATACAAAATAGAAAACACAATAAACACCCATAGGCTGACGCTTTTATCCAAAGCAAATTCCAATTAAGTGTTTTCAACCATGAAGACAAACTCCAGACGACAAGAAGTACGTACAAGTACATTAGCTTCACATTAGCCAAACTACAAAGAGCCATATGAACGTGCAACTGTAAGTTGTTTTTTTATATCCGAGATGCAGGTGGAAGAGATGTGTTTTTAGCCTTTAGGGTTTTGGCCTTCCTGATGTCAATAGGGAGCTCATTCCACCAATTAGGAGCCAGGACAGCAAACAGTCAGAACTTCACTAAAGGGATTAGTAGTCCCTGGCTGTGAGGGGGCAGCAAGCAGATTGGCTGATGCAGAGCGGAGTGGGTGGGATGGGGGTAGAAGGTTTGACCATGTCCTGGATGTAAGCTAGGGGATCCATGGTTCGGCCCGGTGTATAAGTACTAGTGTAGTAGTGGCGGAGGCGGGCAGCAACAGGTAACCAGTGAAGGGGGGAGGAGCGGTGTAGAGAGAACCTTGGGTCTGGGTCTGAGGTTTCTTCCTAAAAGAAGTTTTTCTCCGCACTGTTGCTTGCTCTGGAGGGAACTTGAACGAAATGGACCGGTCTAAATCTATCTGGTCTAGACCTGCTCTATCTGTAAAGTGTCTCGAGATAACTCTTGTTATGAATTGATACTATAAATACACGGCATGGACCGCAATGGTAAGTGTCGAGCATTACCGTACCTATTGTTGTTTGCCAGAAATATTTACTGTCCTGGCTACATTATTGTGGTACCAATTGGGAAAAAACATGCATAAATTACATTTGTATGGTTCGGTTTTTGCTGTCACATCATGCTCACCGCCATTTTCACAAGTTTGAAAATACGTTGGTGATCCGGAAGCAAAGATGGCGGCCGTTGAGTGCGAGCGAGAACTGTCCAGCAGTATTTTTTGAGAGCAGCATCCGGGTTCTCGTAGTGCTGCATTTGGCCATACTTCATAAGCCGGAGTGAACGCGCACAGTACTCAAAAAAGCAAGTGTAAGTACAGAAGTGCTCGATTTCAGACACGCCAATTGTCTTGTTTTTATTCCATGCTTTCTTCTTCCTTTTTAAAAGCACTTACTTGGGATGCAGGTGATCAGAGGCTCTTCCCATCGGCCGCCGGGCAGGCACTTGATCACAGGGTTCAGTTTCTGCACAAAGCCCTCCTCGCAGTAGTACCGCACCTTGGTGTTGGTCTCGTAACGCAACCGCTTCTTCCCAAACACCTTAGCGTTGGGAGCTTTGGGGGGCTCGCCACACGATGCTGTTGGATACACAAAAAACCGAGAGACAACTTGGCTTCTGCGTCCTTACCGCCACTGCTGACCATAGGCTGTTAATATTAGTGGACAAAGCATCCGGTTCAGCAAAGTGCTGCAAATGTGGAAGTGCCTTAAACCTGGTGTCTATCTGATCTCCTGCAGGGGGAGACTCCTTAAACCTGCATTTTATCTGAATACTAATGGGGGAGACTCCTTAAACCTGCATTATATCTGAATTCCTGCAGGGGGAGACTCCTTAAACCTGCATTAGATCTGAATTCCAATGGGGGACACTCCTTAAACCTGCATTAGATCTGAATTCCCGCAGGGGGAGACTCCTTAAACCTGCATTTTATCTGAATACTAATGGGGGAGACTACTTAAACCTGCATTATATCTGAATTCCTGCAGGGGGAGACTCCTTAAACCTGCATTAGATCTGAATTCCAATGGGGGAGACTCCTTAAACCTGCATTATATCTGAATTCCTGCAGGGGGAGACTCCTTAAACCTGCATTATATCTGAATTCCTGCAGGGGGAGACTCCTTAAACCTGCATTAGATCTGAATTCCAATGGGGGACACTCCTTAAACCTGCATTAGATCTGAATTCCCGCAGGGGGAGACTCCTTAAACCTGCATTTTATCTGAATACTAATGGGGGAGACTCCTTAAACCTGCATTATATCTGAATTCCTGCAGGGGGAGACTCCTTAAACCTGCATTAGATCTGAATTCCAATGGGGGAGACTCCTTAAACCTGCATTATATCTGAATTCCTGCAGGGGGAGACTCCTTAAACCTGCATTATATCTGAATTCCAATGGGGGAGACTCCTTAAACCTGCATTAGATCTGAATTCCAATGGGGGAGACTCCTTAAACCTGCTTTATATCTGAAGCCTGTGAGAAAGTGACCCACTTCTCACTTGATTTATTACCTCAGTAAACATTTCCATAATGAGTTCATGGTCTCAATTGCTAGTTTTATCTCTTTTGAATTAGGGTCTCGTTATCGGCGATATAGCAGGGGATGTTTTAGGGCGTGGCTATGATGTGATTGCCAGTGAAAGTGTGTAATGTAATGCGTAAGGGCTCCTCCCTCACTCCTCCCTATCGTCTAAATTTGTCACATCAGCAACCAGGATGGCTGCGCCGTAACGGCGAACTCGGCAACTCATAGCAGATCTCCACAAACCAATGGGTGACATCACGCATGCTCTGTCCATTAATATATACAGTCTATGGTGCCGATTCAAAAATTAAGAGCTAAGAAAAGGTGCAGTTCAAGTGAACTCACAGACGCCCTTCTTGCAGGTATAGGAGAGGTGGTAGTTGCACGGCACGTCGCTCCAGCGGCCGCTGTCGTGCCACACCATCACCGCACAGTCCTCGCCTGACAGGAAGTAGCTGTCCGGCTGCCCTTTGAACCAGTTCTCGTAGAGCTGACGGAGAGAGCACAGGAGATCAAAACAAAGTCACATGTAGAGCTGCAACCATTAGTCGATCGATAGAAAAATAATCGGCAACTGCTTTGATAACTTATTCATTAAAGTAATTTATAATGCAAAAATGGCCGAAAATGACGATCTGGAATCTTGCCCCTTATGAGGTCATAAGGAGCAAGGTTACCTCCCCTTTCTCTGCTTTGCCCGCCCAGAGAATTTGGCCCACCCATGACAGAGCGCCCCAGTCATATATAGGAACAAACTCACTAAAATATAGCTTTTTAAGTATTTTCATTTTTTCATAACCTGACTTAGATATAGGAAAAGAAATTTACATAATTATCCTGCTCTCTTCTGAGACTAACTGACTCGCCGCGGGTTAAAACGTCCAAGTCTCAACAAGTTTTTGGGCGCTCAGTAAAACTCACCAGAGGATTTCCGTCCGACCAGCGGAAGTCTCCCTCGATGGTTTTGTCATTCAGTCCAATCCACTGATATTCTCTGTATTTGTCTAAAAATAAAAAGTGTGTGAGGAGAGACAGTAAGAGAGGGCTCACTGCAGTGTAGCTTTATACAGATTATATCCTGTCCTCAGACTTAAGACTCAAAGGTCCGCATCAGATTATTATTTAAGGTCAGCGGTCCGGAAAGATTGGCAATAAGAAAATAACATTCAATCAACTCACTTATAACTTTGAAGCAACATACAGTAAAGTTGAGCACTCGGTTTTCCTGGTACACCTTTGTACCGATACCAACAGCAACTACCAACTGGGGGTGGTAGTATTAGGGGACCACTAAGGTCTATATAAAAGAGACTTCAGATACAGTATTAGGGACCACTAAGGTCTATATAAAAGAGACTTCAGATACAGTATTAGGGACCACTAAGGTCTATATAAAAGAGACTTCAGATACAGTATTAGGGACCACTAAGGTCTACCACTAAGGTCTATATAAAAGAGACTTAAGATACAGTATTAGGGGACCACTAAGGTCTATATAAAGAGACTTCAGATACAGTATTAGGGGACCACTAAGGTCTATATAAAAGAGACTTCAGATACAGTATTAGGGGACCACTAAGGTCTATATAAAAGAGACTTCAGATACAGTATTAGGGGACCACTAAGGTCTATATAAAAGAGACTTCAGATACAGTCCACTAAGGTCTATATAAAAGAGACAGATACCCACTAAGGTCTATATAAAAGAGACATACAGGGACCATTTATATATAAACCCACACAACAATCACAAAATGACTACAGGGATGCAAAACGACCACAAAGAAGCACTAAATGACAGAAAACAGATAAAAAATAACTGACAAATGACAAATGCATACACATTACGATTACAAACAACCCAAAGTGACCACAAAGAGACACAATACGACCACACAGACAAGCAAAACAACTAAAAAATTGCATGCAAAACAATCACAAAAAGATGCTAAATGACTAAAAATAATCACAGAGATGCAAAACAATTAGAAAGTGACCACAAGGGAGCGCACGATGAATGAAAATAGATGTACCGCAAAGAACAAAGAAACAGAAAACGGCCACATAGGAACGTAACGTGTCTAACGAAATCACAAGACAAACCATTTAATCCAGCTTTTAATTTGAAAAAGCTTTTGTTTTGGAGTTTTAATCAATCACATTTGTCTTGGCACTATGTGGCATTTCTTTTTTTCCTGTAAGATTATTTTCTGAGCATTTTTAGGCTTTTATTGGCAGGACAGCTGAAGACATGAAAGGGGAGAGAGAGGGGGGAATGACATGCAGCTAAGGGCCGCAGTACGAAGCCAAACCAGGGTCCGCTGCGCCGAGGAGCAGACCCCCATACATGGCCGCCTGCTCTACCAACTGAGCTACCTGGGCGCTCACTACGTGGCATTTCTCTAAACCAATCACAATCGTCCTGGGCGGTGCTAAGCACCTGACTGAGCCACGATGCCTCTGTTAAATATCCTCAGGAAGGAACTTGTTTTGGTGGAATGTGTGTACGTTGTTTTTAGTCGTGCTACAGTAAACTCAGATTGGACAGATAGTCTAGCTAGCTGTCAGGATTTACCCTGCAGAGATCTGAAGACCAGTTAACCATAGTCCTCAGAAATCAGCGGCAGGTTAGACGCCACAAAGAAAGAGGAAGGTGAGGGACATCTAGCAGAATTTCCGGCGGCACCTGAACAATACCTGAACGTCTTCGATATAGACTAGCAGATCCCTAACGCGTTGATCTAAGAGAACAGTGTTCTTCCACGGTTTTTACCATTGATGTAGTCCTGCTCCTCGGGGGTCATGACGGAAAGAAGATGTCCGCCACACATGCGGCAGTGCTGCTCCGCCGCCTCCCAGCTCTGCCGCTTGGAGAAGTGATGATAACAAAAGCTGTGAAACTTCTCCCAGCCGGGCTCACACACCTCCAGGTCTGAACAGGACGGAGACACAGCGAGTGAAGTATGAATCAGTAGGAAGTAGGTTTAGTAGCTTTCTATACTTGGAAGATTATGCGTCTGTGTGTTCATCAAAAAGGTGAATGCCAACCTTTCTGGCACAAGTCTCCTCCGTAACCGGGCAAGCACAAGCAGCTCGGTGGTTCCCCGTCGACACAAGTGCCTCCGTTCAAACACGGGTTCTCCAGGCAGGAGTCTGCAGCTGTGTGAGGATGATGGTACTTATTACCACAGCGGTTTAGCCACAAACTGTGAACTACATCTGGACAAACACACATATTCATTTCTGTTCTAAGAACAGCAGCATGCTAAATTGCTAATTACTGAGCTGTGTGTGTGTGTGTGTGTGTGTGTGTGTGTGTGTGTGTGTGTGTGTGTGTGTGTGTGTGTGTGTGTGTGTCCTTTGAGTCATTTGTCACAGATCGTGTACAAAAACATTCATCTTTCAGATTTAGCTTCAATCTGTTTTGTTTAATCGATGTTTTTAACTTTTTCTTACGTTTTTGTCCCTTTTTTTCAACAATTTTGGCGCTTTTTTCCCCCCCAATGTTTGTCACTTTTTGACGTTTTCAACACTAGGCTACGTATAACACTAACTTATTAACTTTACTTTTACAGTTATTTTTGGGATTTATGTTCAATAAACCTCATTTATAGGAAATTATACCTAATGTTTGAGTTAGAAAAGCAGAAATTAGGAATTATTGAGACTAAAATTAAAGGAATGGATGTTGAGGATAATCACAGACTGGAATATGTCAACTTTTACTCTCAATACTATTTCAAAAACACTTCAATTATTTTCTCCAAATGCTATAAAATTGAATAAGACGCCCCAAAATTAATGAAAGTAGAGATTTGTACTTGGCAAAGAGCGTTGTGTGGAATCAATCATGTTATTTTGGGGAATTAAAAAGAACATTGATATAGGACAACATGAGGACAACATGAAGACAACATGAGGACAACATGAGGGTTAAATGCATGGGTCCTGCACCGCCACAAATAAGTTCAGAGAGCAACGTTTTACTGCCAGATTTTCTTTTTTAATTTTTCTGTAACATCTAATTTTATAAATGATGTTGCCCTACACAGAGTTACCAGCAGAGGGAGCTGTCACATCAGGTATGGGACCCACTGCTTTTTTACCCAGCAGCTTTTCACCACAGTTTGATTGTTACATATCTCTTTGTGTCATCCTTTCAAACTGAATATGCATTTTCACTTTTAATTAGCAATTTAAGAGGTTTTGTCTTTGGACTTTTGAACTCGAAGAATAGACTATACAGTTTATAAAAATGGTTAATCAAACCCTTTTATGTAACACAGTGAGTAGATGCCTGGTGTGAGTTTACTGCGTGTTATTCTCTGAGAATTCATTTGAAACTGGACGCTAATCTCTCTGCTGTGCTGAGTCAGCTTGAGGTGCTAAATTGCAGCGTGCTGTAAATCTCTCTCCTGATTGGGCATTTTCAGAGACAGATGTTCCCTCCGCCTTCCAAGCAAACTAACACCAGCTGCTGTTTCTGGCGTTTGTGTAACACGGTTAATAACGCTCCTACTTGCCATTTACCAGACGTGTAGATTTTTGTTTGTTGGTTTAGCGTTCTCTTCATTTTCCTAAATTATGTATTTTTGTGACTGGTGTGGGCTTGTTTTCCTTGTTTCTTTAATGCACTCAAGGTTTTTTTCATTTTAAGAATGACTATTTTTGGAAGCAAAATCTTTATATATCCATTAATAGGAATCTCAGTTACTCAGATTATCTCTTCAAATAATACTTTTCTAGAAGAAACTGTCTGAAAATAGCCAATAAGAGACACGTTTCCATACATCTAGTGACATCGTTGCCGAGGATGAAAGGGGTTGTCAACAACACATCACAAGATCTAAACCACTAAAATGACGGGTGTCTCTCCATAACACAACGCAGGATCACCTGCATTTTTTTACCTGAAATGCCTCCTGGTCCTGCAGCAGAAACTTTGGCAGCCATGGCCGAGTCCTCTGGGAACACGGTGGGAGCGCTGATTGGCACATCACTGCTGTCGCTGCTGCGCGTCGGACCGGGGCGTTCCTTCCCATTATCAGGATGCCATGTGCATACTTTAACTGAAGGCTCCTCTGTGCTGGTCTCCCCCGCACCTTGGTCTGATGGTCCATGTTCTGTTGAGACGATTTATTATCATATGCTATAAAATTAAAAAAAGACTTATCATTGAAAGTAGAGAGTTGTATTTGCCAAAGAGCGTTGTGTGGAATCAATCATGTTATTTTGGGTAATTACAGTTGGGTAGTTAAAATGAACATTGATATAGGAAAAGGGGTCAATTTGACCCGAGGACAACATGAGGGTTAATGAAATGAAAACAACCCCGAGCACAACCCTGAGCAATTTTGTCTCCTATCCCAGAGTGCATCTGGGGTGTAGACAATGCAAAACTAGTTATAATAAACATTCATCTTTACTTCATTCTTCTGATTGAACTCTTTTTAGCTTTTATTGAGAAGTGGATTAAACTGCAGTGGTTTCAGACATTTTGATGCTTTTATTGCCACCACGATGGACTTACCTTCGATCTCCACTGAAGTTCCACGGAAGAGTAAGCTGCAAACTCTTCAGAAACCCATTTGAAGCCTACAGGCTGAGTGTTTGGCGGACTATTCCTTTAAACTCACCAGTGATGCCGCTGGCGGATCTCAGTGATGACTTCTGGCTCCTTTAAGACGTCTTCAGATCCGTCAGCCACAGGAGGCTCTGCGCTGTACTCCAGATCTGAGCGAGACTCCTGCGCTGTGGAGGACAAAGAAGAAGAAGAAGCCTCTGGTTCCCAGCCCCGTGTGAGGGTCACATGAGGGATCAGCGTGAGTTTTACATCTGCCGGAGGAGGTGCATCAGTGGCATCCCAGCCGCCCGTTCTCTCAGACGTATGGTCCGTTGACAGAGTCGGATTTGTCAGCTCGCCGCTTCCTCCTGAAGATTCACCCAACCCCTCTCTGGAATCTTGTTCCCTCCTCCGGATCGCTGTCTGTGCTATTTTGGGTTTTGTTGAAGAATACCTCTGGACTTCCACCCAATACCTCCTGTAGTTTGTCCTGGATGTCGTCCAGAGGTCCGGCCCCAGATGGAGAGTTGCTTTCGGTTATGTAGGTTATTATCTCTGGGGAGCTGGCTTCAACCTCCATGGAAGGAAGAGGGGGGGTTCCAGACACAGGTGATGTCAACAAGGTGATGGGATCCCTGTTCAGGACCGGGGTGTTTACACTGGAGTCTTCTGTAATTGTGAAGACCTCTGCTGTCAGGGTTATCGCAGGGTTAACATGTCCACTGTGGTCGGTTGGATCATAGGAAACGGTCTCCTGTGAAGTGCTACTGTAGTCCTCATCGTCATGCCAGACCGGGGTGGACGACGCCGCGGTTACACCTGAGGAATCTGCAGTGTGATCATAACCTGGCAAAAAAAGGGATCATCAACACATTTTTTTGCATGAATGAAGATGAATCGCTTATCAAAATAACTGCATTTTAAGAGATTAATTGACTAATCGTTGCAACTCCTTCTATTATAGTAATGACTGAGAAGTGGATTACGCTGCAGTGATTTCAGAAGTTCGATTTACCTTTGATCCTCCACAGGAGTGCAAGCTACAAACTTCTCAGCAGTGGTGGATGTAGCTAAGTACATTAACTCAAGTACTTTACTTAAGTACAAATACTTGAGTCTTTTCTTTTCATGACAGTTCTACTTTATTACATTTCAGGGGAAAAATATTGTAGTTTTTACTTAGAGATGTTCCTAAAATGCTGGTATCGGTATCAGGAAGTACTGGAGTTTATGCACCGATCTGATACCACGTAACAAAGCTCTAAAGAAAATCTACATTTAAGTAGTTTGTTCTTTTTTCGTTATAAGTAACAGCTGTATCAAAAATAACAGCTGATCAACGATCTACTAGCATAAGTGTAACAGAGGTGTGTGACATTGTAATCAAATGTAGAAATGAAAATAGGTGACGTTTACAGTAACTATTAACATATATGCCTATATACAGTGTGTCGGGTATCCCTTGTACCTGGTTGTTGTCTGCTTGTCTGAATGTCTGTTTTTATTTATGTATGTCTTTGAACGCGTCTGGATTCTGTTGCTGGGCAACCTGTGGGGGCGTGTTCTTCATTCATTCTGCCAAGCACTCACCTGTCACTAACAATTGAGGAACTTCTAAAATACCATTGACTCATGTTGTGATCCTAGCTTTGATATTCCCTGTAATACTTACCTGAATCAGACGTAGGGGCCAGTTCAGAGGGGGCAGAGGCGTCCACCAAACTTTGAGTCACTGAGGTTTGTGTTGCCTCATCTAGAAGAGGGTTTACACTCTCCTCTCCAGACTCCTGTTCTGCATGATGGTTCTCAGGCGTACTGTGATCAAAAGATGGCAGCGGCGGGGCGGTGTGGGTTAAAGAAGTCACCGCTGATATCTCCACGGCAGAACTAGCGCTATCCTCTTCTGGTTGTCCAGAAACCTCGTAAGATGTGCTCGAGTAGACGTGCGGGGCTTCAGAAGTGAGATCCAGGTGAGCCTCTGCAGTGTGGTCCTCTTGAAGAACAGGAAGGTCGCCCTCCTGGGGAACCTCCGGAGAGCTGCTAAGGAGCTCGTTTGAGTCAGCTCCAGATGTTGCATAAACAGCTGTCGTACCCAGGCTTTCAGTCACAGAAATATGATGCTCTGAGGGCTCCGCGCTCGCTGGAAGTGTTGTATCATTTGAGGGTAAAGTGGAGTCTTTGTCAACTGCTAAGACACCATCTGTCTTTGGAGAAGTTGTTGCAAACGTGTGAGACTCGTCGTGATCTTTGTCTGGGTTGTCTTCCGATGCTGGCTGATAGTTCTCTGTGCGGCTGGCCTTTTCTAGGACTTCCCAGGTACCTTTCTCTGTGGACAAGTGCTCTTGATGCTCAGATGGAGGAGTGAGAGACTCGTGAATGTCTACCGTGAATGGTTGCTTGTCATAAGTCAATGTGACGGCCTGGGCCTCCATGTGACTCTGCTGTAGAGGGTTGGCCGTGTGGGCACGTTGGACCTCTTCGTCCCCCTTTGCCGTCGTCTCGCCCCAGTCGAAGTCCTCCTCTACAGGATTAGTTAAGACAATGTCCTGGCCAATGTTCTCTGGTTTAGTGGCGAGGAAATCCTGAGGAGATTCTGTGTAAGCGGCGTTCTTGCCTGGAATAAAGAGCACAAATACAAAATATTACAAAACAGAATTTTATTAGACCTATTCTTATATATAAAATGTGCGTGCCAGAACTATGTTTGTTCTTCTTTTCCCTAGGATTTATTTTGCGGGTCAACCGCTTGGGAGGGATATGTGAAAAAAGTATTTGAGTTCTGTGTTTAAAGTCAATTAAACTCAAATACATTTTTTACAAGCAGCACTCATCCTTTCGTGGAGGGGCCCTAATCTTAAGGATGCAGAAAATGAACCCCAACACTTACTTTTGAGGCAGTAGACATCATGTCGAGTGTGAACCTCGGGGAAGCCTGTCTGGTTGCTGTAGCGATAGACAGTTCTGACCCCGGGTTCGCCGCCGCCACAGCGCTCCCTGGGGGTGACGATGGGGTAGCGCACGCTCCCGTCTGCCAGCCAGCCTGGACTGCAGAGGTTCAGTCCGTCGTTCCAGGCTGCGTACAGCTGAGCGGTGGTGACCAGCTCAGCCCCATGACTCAGACAGTAGGCCTTGGCCTCCGAGAAGGTAAAGCGCTGGGGGGCGGAGCCATGAAACACCTCACCTGTACACAAGGAGACAGGTGTCAAATTCTGATCATCTTCTTGCCTCTTAGTTTGCTGTGGTTATTGTGCGGATCAGGTTAGCGATCCAAATCCCGATTCAAGCATGGGTTTCATACTTTAAAAGGTAGGCCTGTAATGTTTATTACATTACAACTGTGTAATTGCAATATTTTTTGAGTAATAGTTGTTTCTTAGTTTAACCGTAATCAAGGGATTAACTTTGGGTTTAACATGGGGGTTGAGATTGGTGTTTGGTGTTTAAAGCCTCCAACATTGCCTTCCAGGCAGCGCTTGCAGGTTTGAGTCACGCACGCTAACATTTAAATGCTTTACGGCATATTGTGTCATACTGAAATTTGTAAAATCCATAATATAATACACTGTTCTCATTACAAACAACAGAAGATGGGAATCATTTCAAAAACATTTTAGCTGTCTATGATTGCAGAGCTGCCAACATTTCCAAAACCTTGGAGTGAGATTTGGGGGGCCAACCCATATTTTGCCACGTACAAACCAATGTATTTGGCTCTTTCAGCATCATTATCCTTCAGGGTTTAAATTCAAATTTGTTATGTGTGGAAAAACTTTTTCAGTTTGCGACATTTCGGAAATTTCACAGACAGGGAGCGCTCTTGAACCCCCTCATCGTCTCTGAAAGCACAACTAGCCGATCACAAGTGGCTCAACAAGTAGATCTATAGATAAACTCATCTTTCAGAAATTAGACAGACCGTGTTGACTGTTTCAGCGTGAGAAATCGGGGGGGGGGTGGCGTGTGAGCGTGTGAAACCAGTCAAATGCGTGTGTCTCAGGGCCAATGCGTGAGAGTTGGCAGCCCTGGATTGTTTAATTGCTATCGTTAGCGCAAAACCCCATTCAAGTGACAGCCTTTGTTGTGTTTGATGCTAACTTGTACCCAGCAATGAAGGAACTTCGTTAAGGTCCATTTTTACTGTATTAACATTACAGAAGTCTCTCGTTAGCATCTTGTAGGCTATTTGTCACAAAAATGATGCATTTGTGACTCAAATCTGCACTTGATTGGGCAGTGACAGAGGCAATGGTTAGGGTTAGGGTTAGGTACCTCGAAGTTAACGGTCGCAGCGCTGCCTGGAAGTCTCATATCTGGAAAAATAATACATTGTTGTCAATGTTTGTTTTCAACACTATGTAACACTAACTTATTAACTTTAGTTTTACAGTTATTTTGGGAATTTATGGGCAATAAACCTCATTTATAGGAAATTATACCTAATGTTTGAGTTAGAAAAGCAGAAATTAGGAATTATTGAGACTAAAATTAAAGGAATGGATGTTGATGGATAATCAGACTGGAATATGTCAACTTTTACTCTCAATACTATTTCAAAAACACTTCAGTTTGTTTTTCAAATGCTATAAAATTGAATAAGACGCCCCAAAATTAATGAAAGTAGAGATTTGTACTTGCCAAAGAGCGTTGTGTGGAATCAATCATGTTATTTTGGGGAATTAAAAAGAACATTGATATAGGAAAACATGAGGACAACATGAGGGTTAACATTTTCTTGAGGGAGGATGCCTAAACCCTTTTGCCAAATACGTGGAACTAACTCTTCCACAGACTTAGGAGACTGTGCTTAGGTTTGTCTTACCATCGACATTCTCCACGTAGCAGTAGACGTCATACAACTCATCGGGCTCTAACAGTCCATAGTTCCTCACTCCCGGCAATGCATCCATGTCCCCAAAACAGCCCTCTCTTGGCATCTGGATGGGATATCTGTGGAGGGAAATGTCGCACTGAAACACCAAGTACCTCTTCTTTTCGTGATGCCAGCACTCCAAGCATCATACTTCATACTCTGAGCAAGTGATGAAGTGAGGAGAGATGTTTTGGTTTCTGATCCGATGAGTTCCTCTCAGCTCCTGGAGGATCCATGATGCTGATGTCCAGCACCTATTACATGTTAGTTGGCTAAGCAGGCTTATTATAGTAAACTTAAAACAAGCAGTGAAAACTATTTTTAGTAAACTTAAACTCCATTACACATGCAAATACTCTCAGGTGACAAAACATTGTGAAATAAAGTATCTTCATGTGTAATGGACAGTGTGCGGGACTTCTTCAACAGGTGTGACTGGTAGCCTTTTCCAACGCACCTGCCCCAAAAAAGAAGTGTGCAAAAGTGTGTTTTTGAATCGAGTAAACTGAAACTGAAATAAAGATAAAACCCATAAGGGGCAAGATTCCAGATCGGCCCATCTGAACTTTGATTTTCTCAAAGGCAGAGCAGGATACCCAGGACTCGGTTTACACCTATCGCCATTTCTAGCCACTGGGGGGCCATAGGCAGGCTGGGGGGATGCATATTAATGTTAAAAAACCAAGGAACCTTTAAAAGGCTAATAAAAATATACCTCAAACATAAAATATATAAATAAATTTTTTTTTTGGTATATTGTATCTTTCCGGGACGAAAAGGGAGACAGCGTGACTTTTAGTCAACCATTGTGACATTGAACCACAGAAATTGAAAGGACTTGACATGAGACGGCGCTGTGCAGCGACTGTTTCACATCGGACACTAAAGTAGAGCAAAGATCAAACAGGAAACATCACGGCTATGCTCCGTACTACGTATTCTGTACATGTACATGTAGTTACATACTTCTGAGACATTATACCCGGCCCTGATAAAAAGACAAGCTAAAACTACTGGGAAACTAAAGTATTAGTTACAATCTAAAACCTCTAGGGGTTTCATGATTCTCCAAATACACAATTTTCGATTTAACCCTCTGAGGACAAAAGACGCAACTCTGCGTCCAAGCAATCTTTGACAAAACTCCCACCCAAAAATAATATTACAAAATTTCATTTCAGACATTTACTATTTTTTTTAATCATACATAACCCTCCGACTTTGGTAAACTCATTTCAAGCACAGAAAATTAAGGAATTGTTTTCAAAAGAGATTCAACGTTTCAGCATTAGCACCAAATTAGCTCTTTACACATTGCTCTAGAAAAATGTGCTTTTACTATATTCTGATGTAATTACTATATTGAAAGGTGAGTCTGTTCTGAACATTTTTACATGAAACACACAATCAGTTTTATGCTCAATTTAAGGAAATGCCCTTAGACCTCAGAGGGTTAAATATTTTCTGTTCTGGCAGTGACGGCAACGCCACAATACGAGCAACTAAGTGGTAGAAGTGTACTTTACAATTTTATTCAATGTTTCTCAAAACTCCCGAAGCGCAATGGTAAGCACCATTTGTTGACCGAGTTGTACCTAAAGGCACCATTATTCCCATTGGTGCCCACAGGCTTTACCTTTGTTTGTTTTTTCCATAACTCATTCACAGGGAAGGCAAAATGTTGCCGCACGTTGCCTTCAGGGACGCAGGAGGATTTTCCCGATTTTCTCCGGCAGTGGCCATAGCGTCTGGAAAAGTGCAGCTGCAGGCTACCGGTAAGCTAACGTCACTCTGTGTTTTTGATTTTTTGATAATCAAAATCGAAAGCTCATTCGATAAATTTTCAATTTAAAATCGAAATTGTGACACCCTTATGCAAAAGCTCAAACAAAACCAACAAACACACTCTACTAAAAGCTAAAACCAGAGACGGTTTAGAACCGAGACGTCCCAACCCTGAGGTACTTCCTGTCTCTGTGTCCCGTGGGCTCCGCCACGGCCACGCCTCTTTAGGAGACTAGCGGCAGGTCCTGAGTGTGTTAATTCCAACGGGAAGAAGGGAACGTGAAGACAGATTATGAGCGATTCTCTCGCCCCATAATAACCAAAGTAAATATTGCACCTAATTTTCACAAGTCACATATTTCCTGAACATTCGGCCACTAACATGGCATTTTTCAGACGGACGCATCAGGAGAAAATGAACAAACTCTTGCGAGATCTAGCAACACAGAGAAGATAACGTCAACTAAGGTTTGTGAACGCCCAAACAAAACTGATTACCGTGATGATAAATATGTCTTTTAGCTGTGTTAATATGTAGCAATGCCAGGAGTCAGGGAGTGTGTACCCTGTCCTCCCATTGGCGGTGCTTGAAATTCATTGTCCTTTAGTATAGAGCATCTTTACTAAAACTAAAAAGAAAGTTCCAAACTAACCTTGTGGCTGAGTGGTCCACTATCACTATCAGCCCTCAAACTGACAAACCTGCAGTCTGGACAGCAACGTGTCAGTGTGGTAATTTAGTTTTGTTTTTGTCGAGCTGAATGAAGTGTTTGGGCTGGGCGATACAGAGAAAATCAGATATCACAATCCCTCAATGTCGATATTGCGATGATATTGTATGGTTGACTATTGGTGATTTACCAAAATGTTATTCACACAATGAGATTTTTGATAAAAATTCTCTTCTCCAGAAATGATTTAATGACTTAGTGGGTAAAGGTTAATAATAGAACACCATATTAAGATATTACAATATGTCCAAAATCTAAGAAGATATCTAGTCTCGATATATTGCCCAGCCCTTATCCTGGCTGTTGCCAAATGTACACTGAGTGCCCACAAATCTGGATTCTAGGTAACATAAAAATGCTGAACTTCTCCATCCAAGAGGCCCCTCGATCCAGTAAATGACGTGTCCAGTTTGACATCGGGCGCTCACCTCACTGAGTGGTCTGAGAGCCAGCCGGCGTCGCACTGCTCGTATCCGCTGTGGTAGGCGGCCAGGAGCTGCTCCGGAGTGGCAATCTGAGCCCCGATCTCCTCGCAGGCCTCTCTGGCTCGCTCAAAGGTAAAGGCGTAGCGGCTGGATGCATCACGATAATGAAACACCACCCCTGTAAAAAAACAAAAAAACATCAGCTTTATGGATTCTGTCGTGTTTCATGTGATCAGGAAGCGAGGAAGCATTAGCGGCAGGGTGGTCTATATCCCTCGCGTTGCACTTCCGGGATTGCTAAGGTGCTGCAGGAAATTCTGCCGGACGCATGTGTTTTCCATTTCTTTCTGCTTTCTTGGTTTTGGAATTTTAAACTCCGGTGGGTTTTTGAGGACTATGGTTACCTGGTCCTCAGATCTCTGCAGGGTAAATCCAGACAGCTAGCTAGACTATCTGTCCAATCTGAGGACTATGGTTACCTGGTCCTCAGATCTCTGCAGGGTAAATCCAGACAGCTAGCTAGACTATCTGTCCAGTCTGAGGACTCTGGTTACCTGGTCCTCAGGTCTCTGCAGGGTAAATCCAGACAGCTAGCTAGACTATCTGTCCAGTCTGAGGACTCTGGTTACCTGGTCCTCAGGTCTCTGCAGGGTAAATCCAGACAGCTAGCTAGACTATCTGTCCAATCTGAGGACTCTGGTTACCTGGTCCTCAGGTCTCTGCAGGGTAAATCCAGACAGCTAGCTAGACTATCTGTCCAGTCTGAGGACTCTGGTTACCTGGTCCTCAGATCTCTGCAGGGTAAATCCAGACAGCTAGCTAGACTATCTGTTCAATCGGAGGTTTCTCTCACACGACTTAAACTACTTTTGAACGTACACATGTTCCACCTAAACAAGTTCCTTCCCTACACTGAAAGAACTTAACATGTGTTAACAGAGGCAGAAGCATCCGCGTAATTTACAGGGGGGTGGGGTACTTTTTGGGACATTTTTGTGACGTTTTCAGTGTTTTAGTTATTTTTTAAAAGTTTTTTTGGGGGGGGGGAAATGTGATGTTTTTGTTGCCTTTCTGGAGGGTTTTTATTTTTATCTTTTTGTTGCTTCTTTCAGAGTTTGTCTTTTTCAAAGTTTTTTTCAAAGTTTTTTTCAAAGTTTTTCACGCCTTTTCAACGTTTTTGTCTCTTTTTTTGAGTTTTTGCTACACTTTTTTCAATGTTTTTGTTGCTTTTCTCAATACATGCAGACATGTCCCGGGACCTCCCTAGAAAGTTAGAGATCTCAATCCCCCAATGTTGAACCCAAAGTTACGCCCTTTGGTAGATGCATTGTGAATCATGGCCAAAAAAGGGAAATATGTTGTGCTGCTGGCTTTTATTTAATTCAAACCATGTCTATCTCACCTTTGACTTTGACGTGAGCCACGTCATCGGCGTCCTCCAGGCCCTGCTGCACCTCGCAGCGGTAGAAGCCGGTGTCGTTCTGCCTCAGGCTATCCAGCCGCAGCGTGAGGTCGGCGGGGGACGAGGCGTAGTGGAGCAGCGAGGCTCGGTCCTTGTATGCCTCGCTGACTCTCACCCTGTCGCCGCGGGCCACCAGGATCTCCGCCTCTCGGTCCTGAGTCAGCACGCTCCATTTGACCCGCGGGAGGGACAGCACGGCGTGGCGGCCGTTGGTGGAGGGGGACGGCGGCGGGTGCGCCAGAGACACCAGGCAGGGTAATATCAAAGAGCCGCCCAGCACCGCGGCCACAGGCGGGTCGGCGGGGATGGTCACCTGGAGGAGCTTTGAGTCATCTGAGGAGAAGCAAGCTTTAAAGTAATAGGTGACATTTTGAGAAATATACTTTTTCCTTGTTCAGGTAAGATTGATACAGAGCAGCAGCCAGGAGACTAACTGTCCTTGGACCAGAGGTGGCAAACTCAACTTCACTAAGGGCCAGCCTGGAAAATTAGAATCACATCAAGGGCCAGACATGTATAGTTTACTGACATGCTTTTATTTAAGAGGAAAAAGTCAAACATTGGTGACTGTATTATTGTATATCTCATATAGCTTTCTCACTTACAGTGTGGGACCCATAAAGCTCCTTAGCCATCATAGAAAAAAGCTTAAAAAGATAAAAAAATTTAAAAAGTGCCAAAAAAATGCAACAAAAACACTGGAAAAACAACAAAATTGTTTGAAACAGTCGGAAAAAGCGTCAAAAATGTCGTTAAAAAAACGTCAAACACTAGAAAAAATGGCAAAAACATTAAAGAAAAGCTCAGAAAAGAAAAAAATGTTGAAAAACTACTCCAGAAAACGGATAAAAACAAAAAGTATATCGGCCAAAGTTTATTGTGAACCTCTAAAAATATGTGGGCCGGATTTGGCCCTCGGGCCTTGAGTGTGCCTTAGACCTCGATTTGGATGATGAAATCTTATCTATCCCATATCTCATAAAAAAGGAGAGAGACAAATCATTTTTGATCTCATTTGAATTGAGCTATGAAGACCCGTTAATAACGTTAAAGCCCGTTACAAAACACACAGACATCGTAGCTTCAGACAGACGTCCCTTAGAGACTTTGGCGTGAATAGTCTCTTAAATACGTCCTATCACAGTCTTATATTTCAACACTTTTAAGACAAACTGAGGCTTTCTTCACTTGCAAAATTTTCTTTTAAATTGAGTAACATCCTAAGTGTATTTCCTAGCTCAACTCACACGGGATCTCTCTGTCACGCTCACAGGAAACCATTTCTACCTTCCTCACCCTGAAATATAAAGGTCCTGTTACAGTTTTGCAGCACAACCCTGTTTGCAGTTATCAGAGCCGCAGCGTGACATTTAATACCAGGGTTGGACTGCAGGCCAAAAACTGATTGGACAGAGGTGACTGATTACTCACAGTGTAGCTGTGGGCATATATAGGTGCATTTTGCTGCCTCATAGCACAAAATGACATTTTATATATATGCAGGAAGTTTGTAGGCTTGTTATCAGAGACTTCTGCCATCAGAGTATCTCAGCCACGTTGTTGCACATCCTTCTGGTCGCCAACAGACGTTGAGGATTCAAAGTTCTTGCACATTTATTTCTGAAAACGTTGCATTTCCCCAAACCATTTTGCTTTGTATGCCATACGTTTTCACATCATAAGAAAACAAGCCAGTGTGCTCTATACAGCACAACGACATTCAGCGGTATCAGTCTGATTTCTAGCTGCAACACTCGGGCGCCCTTGGAAACGGCGTGTCAGCAAAAACAATGAACGACAGGAAATGATTAAACAGCACCTTGCTGCCCTTAAAAGTCAGAGGTCACGTATGATTTAATGGAGCGGTGGATGTCAATGGTGAAAGACGGGGGGGGGGCGGGGTACCTGACTCCTGGTGGTGAGTAGAGGACGATGGCCGGACGAGGAGACAGATGGCACACAGCAGCACAGGTAGAGACACGTCCAGCCTGTGGGTGAAAGACAAGAAGGGAGGGAGGGGGACAGAAAAACTGCAAATGACTGCTGTAATACGAAGTTAAACTGAGTAATTACATAAAAGTACATAAAAATGGACGATGGCGTAAATATATTCCGGATAATGGAGCTGCCATCTTGTAATTTTGGAGCCAGAGTCTGTGCAGTAGTCTATATCCTTTATATATATATATATATATATATATATATATATATATATATATATATATATATATATATATATAAATAAAACGTTCCACTTCCGGGATTGCACCGTTGAAGCATGAAATTCCGCCAGATGTTCATCTTTTTGGCCGGATGTCCGATATACATGTATATTTTTCTTTTAAATCCAGAAACGTGTTACAAAACATCAACAGGTTTTCTTAACATTAGTTATTCATGAGTTCTCACTAAAATAATGTGATAATAATTTGTTTTATTGTCACAACAATAAGATCAGAGGAACATCAAAATATATTAAAGTTCTGATCAATAAAATGTATAAAAATACAAACTTAAGATATGAAACCTAAAGTCCTAAAAAAGACCTAAAAAAATATTAATTATTAATTTATCAGAATCATTTATTTGTCATTATAAATGATTGTGATGAATTAATATAAAAATAAAAAAAGCCTAATATTGGCCAATAATATCGTATATATTGGTCAGGCTCTACTATTTGATACATAAAAACATGATCGTGTGTGTTCATTTGTGCATGTGTGTGTGTTTGTGTATGTGTGTGTGTGCGTGCGTGCGTGTGTGTGTATGTGTGTCTGCGTGTGTGTCTGCGTGTGTGTCTGCATGTGCGTGTATGTGCGCGTGCGTGCGTGTGTGTGTGTGTGTGTTTGTGTATGTGTGTGTGTGTGCGTGCGTGCGTGTGTGTGTATGTGTGTCTGCGTGTGTGTCTGCGTGTGTGTCTGCATGTGCGCGTGCGTGCGTGTGTATGTGTGTCTGCGTGTGTGTGTGTGTGTGTGCGTGCGTGTGTGTGTATGTGTGTGTATGAGAGAGAAGCAGACAGACAGACTGTCTGCGTGTGTGTCTGCGTGTGCGTGTGTGTGCGTGCGTGTGTGTCTGCGCGTGCGTGCGTGTGTGTGTGTCTGCGTGTGTGTCTGCGCGTGCGTGCGTGCGTGCGTGCGTGTGTGTGTGTGTGAGAGAGAGAGAAGCAGACAGACAGACTGTCTGCGTGTGTGTCTGCGTGTGCGTGTGTGTGCGTGCGTGTGCGTGCGTGCGTGCGTGTGCGTGCGTGTGTGCGTGTGTGTCTGCGCGTGCGTGCGTGCGTGCATGTGTGTGTGTGTGTGTGCGTGCGTGTGTGTGTGTCTGCATGTGTGTCTGCGTGTGCGTGTGTGTGTGTGTGTGTGTGAGAGAGAGAAGCAGACAGACAGACTGTCTGTGTGTGTGTCTGCGTGTGCGTGTGTGTGTGTGTGTGAGAGAGAGAGAAGCAGACAGACAGACTGTCTGTGCGTGCGTGTGTGCGTGTGTGCGTGTGTGTGTGTGTGTGTGTGAGAGAGAGAGCAGACAGACTGTCTGTGTGTCCTTGCAGCTTTCTGTGACTCAGACTTCAGGCGCTGCAGAGCATGATCTGAATCCTGATTCCCACAAAACCTCCCCGGAGGGTCGGACCGGAGCCCAGCCTCCGACTTCACTAGATTTACTATTATTAACACTCCTTTTGTCGTCATCCACTTTATTCACTCTAGCTTTTTCCATCCTGTTGTTTTCTTTGTTGTATTGTAATCCTCTTTTTCTCTGCTTGGGGATAACTTAAAGGGCTCATATTATGCTTTTTAGCCTCTTTCCTTTCCTTTATTGTGTGTATTGTTACAGTCTTTGCTTCATTTTAGTGTTAAAGTATTAACATGAAGTCCGTGTGCAGCTATTTCTGTTTCTCATGAGATAGCCATGACCTTGGCCACTGACCTTGTGAAACCAGGAGATAAGATCTTTGTGTGTGTATTACTCGCTTTTCCTCTGAAACGCTACTGTGGTGAACAATCAGTCGGGCTCTACCTGAAAATAGAAAATAAATCACTTGAAACTCTGTCTGGAAAGATTTTGATCCAAGAACAGAAAGACTTTTCTTAAATTAAATGGTCCAAATGTTTTCTGAACTGGTGAAATTGTTCAAAATTGTTCAAAATTGTTCAAAATTGTTCAAAATTGTTCAAAATTGTTCAAAATTGTTCAAAATTGATTGATTGATGATTTTTAAGCGGCATGGTGAGAACTAATCTCCGTCCATATTAACACGTCTGACAACTCATATCACATGACCTGTTAGTGATGGTGTTGCATAGTGTGTCCACCAGAGGACGCTCTACAACGTCCCTGTTAGTGATGGCGTTGCATAGTCTGTCCACCAGAGGACGCTCTACAACGTCCCTGTTAGTGATGGCGTTGCATAGTCTGTCCACCAGAGGACGCTCTACAACGTCCCTGTTAGTGATGGCGTTGCATAGTCTGTCCACCAGAGGACGCTCTACAACGTCCCTGTTAGTGATGGCGTTGCATAGTCTGTCCACCAGAGGACGCTCTACAACGTCCCCGTTAGTGATGGCGTTGCATAGTCTGTCCACCAGAGGACGCTCTACAACGTCCTTGTTAGTGATGGAGTTGCATAGTCTGTCCACCAGAGGACGCTCTACAACGTCCCCGTTAGTGATGGCGTTGCATAGTCTGTCCACCAGAGGACGCTCTACAACGTCCCTGTTACTTTTTTTGTTTCATATTTATTTATTCATTCATTTTTTTGTTGTTATTTTTATTTTAATTAATTTAATTTTTTACTTATTAAACAGTTTTTTACTGTTTTTGTGTGAAGCACTTGGATTTGTCCTGTTGCTGAGATGTGCTCTACAGATCAAGCTGCCTTGCCTTGGGTCTGGTCCAGGTTTCTTCCTAAAAGGGGAGCTTTTCCTCGCCACTGTCGCATGGTCGCACTGTCGCACCATGCTTGCTCTTGGGGGAATTGTTGGGACTTTATAAATTATAGAGCGTGGTCTAGACCTACTCTATCTGTAAAGTGTCTCGAGATAACTGTTGTTATGATTTGATTCTATGAATAAAATTGAATTGAATTCAACCAAAACACAGTAGTGTGGATGTAAATGAAGGTTTTCCTCAACCTATTTCATATCAGAGCGCCTCACGACGTTTCGCTGATCCCAAAACAGCCGTTTTTTGTTTTTTTTCTGTGGAAAAAAACAGGAAGTGAATAAATGATCAGAGGCTCCAGCTGGAGAAATAAAAAATAAATCACCAGTCGAGCTGCGAGCTGAAAGTAAAACTGATTCCACTTTAGTGTTTGTGTGTGTTTGCGGCTGACGAAACCCTTTCTGTCAGATCACCGCGGCACAAACACACCAACGGGGAACAGCTGGCGACCTCCGACGCCTCGCTGACTCCTCACCAACAAGGGCGAGACCTGTCAGCGCCTCAGCTCGGCATTAACAAGCAGGTCACCTCTAGTTCTAGACCACGGGTCTTCAGCGTTATTTTAACCATAGTTCAAATCCACATTAGATAGAGAGAGACGGAGTAGGGACCCCCTACTACTAATATTGTACAACAGGAAGCTGTGTGTTAAACTGGGCCTACAATAACATGTAGGCTGGACTAAAGCCTTCATATATACCTTCTGAGTGCATAGAATACTAAGCTTTTGTCCCTTTTTTCAACACTTTTGATGCTTTTTTCAATGTTTGTCCCTTTTTTGACGTTTTCAACACTACGTAACACTAACTTATTGACTTTAGTTTTACAGTTTTTATTAATTTAGGGTCAATAAACCTCATTTATCAGAAATTATACCTAATGTTTGAGTTAGAAAAGCAGAAATTAGGAATTATTTTGACTAAAATTAAAGGATTGTATGTTGATGGATAATCACAGACTGGAATATGTCAACTTTTACTCTCAATACTATTGGGAAACCACTTCAATTTTTTTTCAAATGCTATAAAGTTGAATAAGACGCCCCAAAATTACCCATCAAAATCACCCCAAAGAGCCTTTTGCGGAATCAATCATGTTATTTGGGGTTATTACAATTGTTAAAAAGAACATTGATATAGGAAAATGGGTCAATTTGACAACAACATGAGGGTTAAAATAATAATTGTCAGCATGATTTTATAACTCAACATCCATGTGGCCCAGTGAGCCCTTATACGATTAGCTGTATCTGTGGGTGGCTACCAGAGTGACTACCTTATCTATAAGCCAGTAAACCTATCATTAGTGGAGATTTATATTTGCTAATAATGTGTTGGATTCATATTAACACATTTTAATTTCTGAATTTCACAAAGGAACCCCTCCTACAGTGACTCTGAGGACCCCCAACTTCAACTTTAACTTTATTTTGCCCCAGGAGGGCCATTGGTTTTGCAGCAAGGTATACACTACATGAAAAAACAACATAGTCACACAATACAGAACGAGATAGGGGGGTGACCTGAATACCAGTGGGCTAGAAGACCAACAATTGTCACTGGTGACCAACTTTGACATTTCCGAGTGTACTTACACAGCATCAGTAACGTCTGAAAGAGCGGCAGAATGACGAAAAAGCTACAAACACTCACAATAAAGTGCAAAGTGACCAGGCGTCCTTAATACGTGATCAACAACTCTTCCATCAAAAACACAAATTGTCCACATCAGCATAGATAGCGGCATAGAGATCATCATTATCATCATCATCATCACCATCACCATGAACCACATCATATCAATAACTAAACTACACACTTTGCCACGTGAATTAGGAGTTACTAGCTCCTCTCCCGGCCTGAGTTCATAAGTGAAATGGCTGTGGGGATAAAGAAGTGCTTGTACCTGTTACTCTTAATCACAGCGATCTCCTGTTGAAGATCTAGACTCTGAAGTTTGAGGAGAGCCTAAAGGGAAGAGTCCGTCTCTGACTATAAATGTGGAAAATCCCAGACATACAATGTCAATTACTGAGTACTACCCATTGACTGAAAGGAGTGCTAAACTTGAGACGATGAAGGAAATTAAAGTTTGTTTTGAGGGTCTCAGCTGAGACGCATTTCTAATCAAAACAGGATTAAAAAATAATCACTCAACGTTTCTTTTTAATGCCAGAATTTGGCTCGGGATAAAGCTGGCAGTTCATAATATTTCACTGAGCAGAGCTGCAGACAGATTATCCATAAATCAATAATAGACTACATGTCGTGTTCGTTTGAGTTATTACAGTAGCTGCAACTTAAAGTGCCCATATAATGAAAAATAAATTGTTATTTTGTGTCTCTGATCCTTCCAAAATCTACCCATGCTGTTTTGAGTGAGATCTGGTTTCTGAATGTCCTCTGCCTTCAGTCTCCGAGTGAGGTGTTCAACATCTGCACGGCTTTCTACGTCACTAGAGACCAGGTGGCTAACCGTAGCATGCTAGCTCGTTCTCAATGGAAAACACTGTTACAACACCCAGTAGTTGACCATAATCTCCAAAAGAACTACTTCCTGTCCCTGTTCTGCAGGTATTCCACCAGTGGCCCTGGTCTAGAAGAAGTCTCCCAGCTAATCCTGCCTTGGACTGACCAAAGCTGGAGAAAGAGTTATCTAGCTGATGGGATCTTACCGAGCTACTGAGCATGTGAGACTCTAGAGACGTCTCACTCTGGAGATAAAACTAGTGTGATGTCTCACTCTGGAGATAAAACAGAGACCTAAACACACAGGGTGAAAACAGGATCTGCAGCAATGTGCAGTACAACAAAAATATGGTGTTTTATGAAAATGAAATCATGTAAACCTATTCTGGTACAACCTCAAAATACAATTATGAACCTGAAAATGAGCATAATGTGGGCGCTTTAAAGCCCTTAAGAATAATTACTATATTCAATTATATTAGAGAGAGAAAGAGAGAGAGATACAGAGAGAGAGTATTACAGATACAGTATTAGGGGACCACTAAGGTCTATATAAAAGAGACTTCAGATACAGTATTAGGGGACCACTAAGGTCTATATAAAAGAGACTTCAGATACAGTATTAGGGACCACTAAGGTCTATATAAAAGAGACTTCAGATACAGTATTAGGGACCACTAAGGTCTATATAAAAGAGACTTCAGATCCAGTATTATGGACCACTAAGGTCTATATAAAAGAGACTTCAGATACAGTATTAGGGGACCACTAAGGCCTATATAAAAGAGACTTCAGATACAGTATTAGGGACCACTAAGGTCTATATAAAAGAGACTTCAGATACAGTATTAGGGACCACTAAGGCCTATATAAAAGAGACTTCAGATACAGTATTAGGGACCACTAAGGTCTATATAAAAGAGACTTCAGATACAGTATAAGGGGACCACTAAGGCCTATATAAAAGAGACTTCAGATACAGTATTAGGGGACCACTAAGGTCTATATAAAAGAGACTTCAGATACAGTATTAGGGGACCACTAATGTCTATATAAAAGAGACTTCAGATCCAGTATTATGGGACCACTAAGGTCTATATAAAAGAGACTTCAGATACAGTATTAGGTGACCACTAAGGTCTATATAAAAGAGACTTCAGATCCAGTATTAGGTGACCACTAAGGTCTATATAAAAGAGACTTCAGATACAGTATTAGAGGACCACTAAGGTCTATATAAAAGAGACTTCAGATACAGTTTTAAGGGACCACTAAGGTCTATATAAAAGAGACTTCAGATACAGTATTAGAGGACCACTAAGGTCTATATAAAAGAGACTTCAGATACAGTATTAGGGACCACTAAGGTCTATATAAAAGAGACTTCAGATCCAGTATTAGGTGACCACTAAGGTCTATATAAAAGAGACTTCAGATCCAGTATTAGGGACCACTAAGGTCTATATAAAAGAGACTTCAGATACAGTATTAGGGACCACTAAGGTCTATATAAAGAGACTTCAGATACAGTATTAGGGGACCACTAAGGTCTATATAAAAGCATCCAAAGAGCACCATGTCATGGGACCTTTAAAGCTTTTAACTAGAAACTGAAGCAGTGAAGCAGATCATTTGTAGCTTTGGGCAATCTCATCCAAGATTGTTGCCTTTCTTCTGTCGCTATTTTTCACGAAGGTAGCTCTGTTGTTAGTTGTAACTTTTTCCTCAGCTAAAAAACATCAGATCTGATCTCTGAAACCAGGCTGGAAAAATTAGAGAGGTAACTTTGGCCAGTATTCACCTCCATAATCTGAAAAGGTAGAATAAAGGAGACAGTAAAGCTGTCAACCGGTCAGCTTCCTGTCATACTGGTTTTTACTTTGTCTCTACATCAAATGGCATAATGTCTCCTGGCAACCTTCCACCAATGTCTGACTATTCAAATCTAACACTCCCTTTTTCTTCTAACTTATCAGGAATCTGTCCGACTGTCACTGTCCTCCCACCCAAAAAAACGACCAAATAAGTTGTTTGTTCAAGCAGGAATTACAACTCATATTGAAGTTTATAGTGGCAGCGCCCTCTTGCGGTCGCAGTATGTATGTAAGTATAAGAACGCCAATTTGGGTGTATGGAGGCAGGTTGGGGTGGTGAATGGGTCCAACAAAGAGGACTTTCACCCATGGAGAGTAGGGTTTGAGTCCTGTTTGTAAAGAAAAGTAGTGATTTTTTATAGCTGTACAAAACAAACGGATGTGCGTTACATGCATGAGGAGTAAAGTCTGACTTAAACTCAAACCACGATCCTTTTATAAACTTAACTAAGTAGTTTGGTTCTTAATAGGGGTGGCACAGTTCACAAAAACTTACAGTTTGGTTGGTATCACGGTTTTAGGGTCAGGGTTTTCGGTTCTGTACGGTTCTTGTTGTTATTTTTTTCATTTAATCTTTAAAACACCAGAAATATGGGCCTACTTCAGCATATGATATACAGCTTAATTATCCACAATGTAGGATACAGTATTAAAAAATAGTTCATATCATCATAATATCATGCACAAACTGAATTTGACTCGACTTTGGTCCGAAATCAACACTCGCCATGTTGCCAAATGTGGGGTCAGACCCACACACACGCACACACGCACACACACACACACATACATGCACAAATGAACACACACGATCATGTTTTTATGTATCAAATAGTAGAGCCAATATATTCGATATATACAATATTATGGGTCGATATTAAGCATTTTACGATCAATCGGGAATTGTTTATGTTTATTTTTATTTAAATATTCATTCATCAAAATCATTTGTAATGACAAATAAATGAAAAACGCGCCACTATCATTTTGTTGTTTAAAGTTCTAAAAACGTCTTTTGCATGATAAAAATACAATCTATTTATCTATCGTTATCTATCTATCGTCGTAGAATCACAAAAGAAATTTAATTATCGTTCAATTTTCATTATGGAGGTAAAATGCGCATTTAATCGTGATTTTGGGTCATACGGTGCAGAGGGTAGGAATACCCTACATCGTCATATGGTTTGAAAGACACACACACACACACACACACACACACACAGTCAGGCTGAGCTGTGTGTACGGCCTCAGTGATTAGGGGAGAGAGAGAGAGAGAGAGAGAGAGAAGTTTTTCCTAAGGGGAGGCAGAGCAGGCAACAAAGACAGGCATCGCAAGTGGCTGAATAACCAATGACTTCACCTTGAGGAAAAAGGCGGCGGAGGCCAAGAGAGAGGATGTTTGACCGCTTAGTTTGCCAGGAAAGGTCATTTGAGGCTGGATGGAGAATGGAGAGGGAGGGAGGGAGGGAGGGAGGGAGGGAGGGAGGTGAACCCGATTCTTTAAGGACTGCAGCAGCTTCGTAAGAATTTGGCCCATTTGTCACTCCAGCCAGTGTGTGATGAGAGGCCTGGTGCTCCGTTAGATATCAGTGCAGGCTGTTCTCATCAACCAAGCGTACATATTTCTACAGAAAGCGATGTGATGTAATCCGTAATCCGTAATCTGTAATTATTATAAAGCCCTTAAAAATCCTTTCTCGTTCGGGCTCTAATTTATTAATGCATGCACCACGTTGACTGTTGCTGTTTAAGAGCGCCCTGGTCCGCGTAGGGAGGTCGAGGAGGATGTTTGGGTGAGAAAACAACTTATCTAGACGCGCATGACAGTCACATTATATCGGCTGAAACAACCCGCACCTCACGGCGCCCTGTACAGTCACTTTTTCTTGGCTAAATGTACCTGATAAGAGCGCTAAACTTAACTGTCATGTGATCGGTCATCATGTGAAGGGCCGGCGGTCTATTGTGCATAACCTTTAGTACAATATCATATGAACCCGTTCATGAGCACAACAAGTCCTCATGGCTTAACTACAAAACAGGCTATTCCCATGATGAGTTACTTCTGCTATTTCTGAATTTTAGCTTCCTACAAATGTTGAAAACATGAATTGATTCAATAAGATATTTCAATAGGATTCAGATTTGGATAGCGGATTCATACAAATCAATAAAATGTGAAGGAACCCAATGACCTATGCTTCCCAGACTCTCTCTCAGTCTTTTAAACCCCCCACGGAGCCAAACCCCAGCCTCTCTTCGCTGCTGCCTGTCAGCTTGGAGAACAAAGTGCTGAGCCACTGTTGCCCCTGTTGCCCCTGCGCTGTACCCCTCTGCTTTCTCCCAGCGAGGACCACCGGCAACACCCATTTGCTTCTCCTCCATCCCCTACCAGTCCCACATCGCGCCACCTCGAATGACTCGGGTCTGCCCGTCTCCAAGGGCAACCCCGACCCCCGTGACAGACACATTCTGACAGGAAGCAAGGAGCAACCGGGGAGGGCTGGAAGCAACGGAGAGCCCTCTCAGAGGAAAGAAGAAAGAGACTTCGTACAGCATGACTGAGCGCTGAGAGAGTTCACAGGAATGATTTGGAAACGTATTCACCAGTCGGCCTTATTTGCCACCAGTCGGCCTCTTATTTGCTTTTAGTTGCTGACTGTGCGTGCCGGGGGACAAAAGCCATAGGCTACAAGACTCTGGTGCCACAAGCTGATTAAGCAGAATTGCTGTGAGCTTTATGGGATTATATCTGAGACAGGGAGACAAAAAACAACAACTGGTCTGCACTCATTATTTAGTTTGAGACACATTTCAGAGGAGACTTCTTGATGCGACTGCAGAGAAGCCACACCTACTGTTAGATATACACTCTAAGAAATAAATCCGTAAAATGACAGGAAAAAAAGTTCAGGCAGCTCATTAACCGTGATTAAAAACCAAAATTGAAGAAACATTTTCTGTTATTTCACATTCTCTCAGATAAAGTCATTTTTACGCTTGTTTCAACGCTTCTTATTTACTTTTTGGCGCTTTTTTTTACACATTTTCAAGGCTTTTTGTTCCACTTTTGAAGCTTTTTGAGGTTTTTGACGGTCCCTTATCCAGGGACCTACCGGGGAAATGCAGACAGAGCATAGATAAAGTCCCATAATGCAATCTGAAATATAAATAAACACAAATACAACTATGAATCACTTTCTATGGACAATTTCTGTTAGAAAACATACAGTCATACAACTGTTAATAAACAGAAATTTCTTAGAGTGTAGACAACGTTCCACATCCGCAGGGTAAATCCAGACAGATAGCTAGACTATCTGTCCAATCTGAGGACTATGGTTACCTGGTCCTCAGATCTCTGCAGGGTAAATCCAGACAGATAGCTAGACTATCTGTCCAATCTGAGGACTATGGTTACCTGGTCCTCAGATCTCTGCAGGGTAAATCCAGACAGCTAGCTAGACTATCTGTCCAATCTGAGGACTATGGTTACCTGGTCCTCAGATCTCTGCAGGGTAAATCCAGACAGATAGCTAGACTATCTGTCCAATCTGAGGACTATGGTTACCTGGTCCTCAGATCTCTGCAGGGTAAATCCAGACAGCTAGCTAGACTATCTGTCCAATCTGAGGACTATGGTTACCTGGTCCTCAGATCTCTGCAGGGTAAATCCAGACAGCTAGCTAGACTATCTGTCCAATCTGAGGACTATGGTTACCTGGTCCTCAGATCTCTGCAGGGTAAATCCAGACAGCTAGCTAGACTATCTGTCCAATCTGAGGACTATGGTTACCTGGTCCTCAGGTCTCTGCAGGGTAAATCCAGACAGCTAGCTAGACTATCTGTCCAATCTGAGGACTATGGTTACCTGGTCCTCAGATCTCTCAGACAGCTAGCTCGTTCTGAACACGTTCCACCAAAACAAGTTCCTTCCAGAGGCTATTTTGCAGCGGTGCCGTGGCTCTGTCCGGCACTTAGCTCCGCTCAAGGTGATTGTGATTGGTTTAAAGAAATGCCAATAAACCAAGCTCTAAGTTATTGGCATTTCTTTGGACCAATCACAATCGACTTGGGGGGCGGCAACCACGGGATGCAGCGACAGTACCTCTGCCAAATAGCCTCTGGAAGGAACTTGTTTTGGTGGAACGTGAGTACGTTCAGAGGTTGTTTTTAGTCGTGCAACAGAAAACTCCGATTGGACAGATGGTCTAGCTAGCTGTCTGGATTCATCCTGCGGATGTGGAACGTTGTCTATATCTAACAGTAGGTGTGGCTTCTCTGCAGTCGCATCAAGAAGTCTCCTCTGAAATGTGTCTCAAACTAAATAATGAGTGCAGACCAGTTGTTTTTTTGTCTCCCTGTCTCAGATATAATGGATGTATTAAAGAACGGTGCACGTAGGGAAGCAAGCTCTGGAATTAAAATGGCTGTTGAGCTTGTGGATTTTACTCAAAAAAAACAAATATAATTTGATTGTCAGTTATAGTTCGGAGGATCCATCCATCTTCAGCCGCTTATCCGGTATCGGGTCTCGGGGGCAGCAGCTCCAGCAGGGGACCCCAAACTTCCCTTTCCCGAGCCACATCAACCAGCTCCGACTGGGGGTCCCGAGGCGTTCCCAGGCCAGGTTGGAGATATAATCTCTCCACCTAGTCCTGGGTCTTCCCCGAGGCCTCCTCCCAGCTGGATCCCAGTTCGGAGGATGTGTCCCCTAATTAGGGAGGAAAGGTTAGAATGCCAACGTGGAGAAGTAGAAGGTAACGGATATTCAGATAAAACAGAGTTCACTGAGAGACTGGAACTAAATAGAGTTTAAGGGTGCTTTCACACCTTTAGTTTGGGGGACTTGGTGTGTTTGATGGCTGAAGTTGCAACATTGCTGCATTTTTCATTTGCATTGGTTTGCGTTCACTCTGCACTTTGTCAGACGCACCAAACAATCGAGACGGACACTCGTTTAATGGACAGAACATCCGAAACTCGCCGTCACTTCTGGTCTCAGAACTATATATCGGCCGCTATATGATAATTTGTTTTATTGTCACAACAGAACATCAAAATATTTATTAAAGTTCTGATAAATATGTATAAAAATACAAACTTAAGATATGAAACTTAAAGTCCTTTGAACAAAAACACGTTAACCCTTGTGTTGTCTTCCCGTCAATCATGAAACACTATTATCGCTTTTCCCGACATTTTTGTCACTTTTTCAATGTTGTGTGTGCTTATAAAGTTATTTGATATTTCAAATGTTGACATGTTGACTTATTTGGAAGGCCCATTTATTACGATAAAAAAAACTGAAAACGGGTCAAATTTGACCCGAGGACAACATGAGGGATAACAAAAAAACAATCAGTGTTGCCAACAGGGACGTTGTAGAGCGTCCTCTGGTGGACAGACTATGCAACGCCATCACTAACAGGGACGTTGTAGAGCGTCCTCTGGTGGACAGACTATGCAACGCCATCACTAACAGGGACGTTGTAGAGCGTCCTCTGGTGGACAGACTATGCAACGCCATCACTAACAGGGACGTTGTAGAGCGTCCTCTGGTGGACAGACTATGCAACGCCATCACTAACAGGGACGTTGTAGAGCGTCCTCTGGTGGACAGACTATGCAACGCCATCACTAACGGGGACGTTGTAGAGCTTCCTCTGGTGGACAGACTATGCAACGCCATCACTAACAGGGACGTTGTAGAGCGTCCTCTGGTGGACAGACTATGCAACTGTTTTTATTTTATTTTTTAAATATTACTTTATCATAATTATTTATTTGTTATTATAAATGATTCTAATGAATGAATATTTAAAAGAAATGGCCCGTATTGGCCATTATAAATGCTGATACTGATAGTTTGGGAAATGCCTAATATCGGCCAAAATATCGGCCCGCCGATATATCAGCCGGGCTCAATCCAATATTATAGAGGCAAAGTGAAACTATCCATAGGCCGACATATCATCTTTGAGATAAAAAAACTATGAGCAACTAAAAATCTCCATTAAACGCATTAAAATGCCTGCATATTCATGCATTCCTAATGATAATACTACACTATTAACATAACGTAGACAATCATATAACACTCTGAAAGAAGCCATTCTGCATAATGAGCACTTTGGATACTTTAGGTACAATATGCAGATGATAATTCTGGGCTTTTACTTTGAATTCAAGATATTTTATTTTTGTGTTATAGTATATTTTTACATTCTGGTATCACAACTTTAGATATGATTCTTCACCAGCTGTCTATGGAAACACATCGGTATGCTGATGCAGCCTTTAAGCAAGTGCACAGACGGCCAGTTTACATGAAATGTTGTCTGTAACAAGAACTCAACATATGATAGGACAGGGCGATATCACAATAAAGCCAACCAAATATATAAATATAGGTTATCAACATTCACATCAAAGAGCAAGAGCTGAAATGTAAGATTATTGTGTTTACCATGAAAATAACCTACCGTTTGTCCTAAATTAATAAAAAAAGTGTCTAAATTTATCCAAATTTGTTATATAATTACAATTTTGAAGTGTGAAAGTGCCAGAATTGAATTCAGCATCCTCTAAAACCTCTAGAACCACTCCAATATTGTAGAAACTGATTGCACAGTGCAAAATCTATTGTCAATCTGGCCGATTCTGCTAATTATGCTAATTTTGCTAATTATGCAAATTGCTCAACAAATGAAAATTAGCATCCGTCATTTTCTGTATGCTGGGGACCCATACTTCACATTTCTGCTATAAAACTTTGGTGTACTCAACATTTCCGGGTTCACAATGGGGCTCTATGGGCTGGCTACTAGACTAAAAGGATAACTGTCCTGTAACTAGGACACTTCAGTACTCAGGGCCTGAAATAAAAAATATTTTTTTTTTTTTTTAAATGCCCGACCACGTGCTAAATGTGAGTGAATTTTGCCGTTGGCTGGTAAAACTGTCAATCTACCTGCCTCCTTGGCAGCCAATGAGAATTGAGTGATTTAGAGTTGATTGTTGTTCTTTCATATTTCAACCATGTCCGCCATTTGCTTGGATTTGAGCTAAACATTACTGGGTGTGAAGAGGCCGGCTGAAACAAGCAACCGACAAAAAGATGAGGATGATTCAAAGAAAAGTAAAAGAAAGCGTTTTATTACCAAGTGGACAGTTGGCAACAACGGCGAGGTTGGTGAGGTGCTGGTTTACGACAGCAGTGCAGAATAAATGTGGCCTACTGCGGTGTGATTGGCTCAGAAGAAGAGGTGGAGGAAGAGGAGTGTGTCTGCACCTTTTTTGTAGACTCAGAGGAGCAGTTGGTATATGATAACTGTCTCTGACAGGGGAAACAATTAAATAAAAAGATACAAAAATATGTTGGATAAGAGTCATTAATTTCCTGTATTTCACCTTTATGAGGCAAAATAATTGGCTGGTAACAACGCCTGTGTGTCTATTGGATTTTAAAATCCACCTGCAATAGTGGCTGGAGGCCAAAAAAGTTAACTTCAGTCCCTGGAAGTACTACAGCAATCAGAATGACAAAAATAATAATAATTTGGTTTATTTTTTGTGAATACTTTTTCTAGAATAAATGACTCGTGCTTGATTGTAGCTTGACTTTTCACCAACATTTCACCTGTAGTAGCCATTATTATTAATTCAGGTGGGAAGTACTGAAGCAATCAGAGTGAAAAAAAATCATTTGGGTTATTCTTTGTGAATATTTTTCAAAAAAATACCAAATATCCCTAACCCTAAAACCCAGACTACTGTTACAACTACCCCAGACCTAACCCAGACTATTGTTAAAAATTTACAGCTAGCAGCTACAACATTAGAACTAAACCTCCATGACGGACGTCCATACAGACGCACAATAAGAGGGATTTAAGTTTGTTGAGTTTTACTACAAAGTAAAGAAGTTTTACTACAAAATAAATACTTTCCTGCCAGAAAATGGGTGTTTTTCTTTCTAAAATGGGCACAGGCTACTGCTTCACACATGCTGTGGTAATGACCAAACAGAACATGTCTAATTTATTTTATACTCTTTTCTTTTTTATCCCCAATTTTTTACAATTTACACTCTATTGTCATTACACTACACACAGGCTTAAAATGCACACACGCTCAGGTCCTATACATGCACTAATGGAGAGATGTCAGAATGAATGAGTGTGTGTGTGGGGGGGGGTGTGCCTTGCTCAAGAGCACACTCCGTACCTTGGTCCGTACAGGGGACTCGAACCAGAGACCCTCCGGTTCCCTACGGACTGAGCTACTGCCACCCCACTTTAGAGGAAACCAGGTTTCGGAAATTGGACGTGATACATAACTTATATAACGTTATAACTATCTCCGATCTTCCCTAAAAATACTGTCATACAACATATACATATTAACGGTAAAGATATGTTCTTGGAAGGTTTCCAGACGGATTATATCAAGACATATGTTTTATTAATATTGCAATCCGTAACGAGTTGTTGATGAGGGCTGATTGTAAATGTCACCGGTTTATAGTTCATAAATAGGTGCATGCACTGATAAAGAATAAAGGCAAATGTCAAAACGCGACCAGGAAAGCAAGACATCGGAAGACTGAAAGTATCGTGTAGTCCTCCAGTTCTGTCTAATTAGTCCTCCAGTTCTGTCTAATTAGCCTGTGTAGGTCAAAGCAGACTTACTTCATTTCCATCATCAGGCTCAGCTGTCAGTGCGGACCGGCAGGAGGTGTTGCTGTCCTCAGGGGACGCAGGTGCAGGTCGGATGGTTGAACGACTCAAAGTCCTTCAGCAGCCTCTCGGAGACAGAGAGACTGGGACGGAGACGGAGAGACTGGGACGGAGACGGAGAGGCTGGATCAAACTGGGACGGAGACGGAGAGACTGGGACGGAGACGGAGACGGAGACTGGATCAAACTGGGACAGAGACGGAGAGACTGGGACGGAGACGGAGAGACAGGGACGGAGACGGAGAGGCTGGATCAAACTGGGACGGAGACGGAGAGACTGGGACGGAGACGGAGACGGAGACTGGATCAAACTGGGACAGAGACGGAGAGACTGGGACGGAGACGGAGAGACAGGGACGGAGACGGAGAGGCTGGATCAAACTGGGACGGAGACGGAGAGACTGGGACGGAGACGGAGAGGCTGGATCAAACTGGGACAGAGACGGAGAGACTGGGACGGAGACGGAGAGACAGGATCAAACTGGGACAGAGACGGAGATTGCGGGAAAGAGACTGGGAAAGACACAGAGATTGGGACAGAGGCAGTAGGGACAGAGACTGGGACAGACAGAAACTGGACTCTGTTCCTACCACTGAGAGCAGAGGAGGTGAAGAGAGGAGAAACTGGGATGGGGGGCAGTGTTAAAAGACCAGCCCCCCCCCCCCCCACTCCTCCTCCTCCTGCCTGGAAAATCATAATCCTGCTGATGTAGAAAAACATGAGAGGTGGACAAAATGAAGGGATCTTTTACAAATACATTACACTTACATGTAAAGCTAAGTGGGGACACAGTCTATGCAGAGGTCCCCAAAACTAATATAGGCCTACATTGACTTTGAAATGCACTATTTTATGCAAAGAATAAATCAATAATCACACTACTTTTTTTTAATGGCCACTAGGGGACAGAGGAGCTAACTTCACAACTCCAGCAGCAACATTATTCATATGTAGTCTGTCTCGGTCCACTTGAAAAAAAAACAACATAAATGCTAAGAAAATGCATTGGATTTCCCAGAGATAATATGGATATGCTTGCTCATAATTATGGGAATAGTGTTGGTATTTTGTGTCTTAATAATTACAAGGGAAGATCTCAAAATTAACAGCATAATGGACATAATAGTCTAGAATTAGACTTCATCATAACACAGTCTTAATCTTTTTTCTCCTTCATTCAATGCTTTCTCATGATTTAGATACAGATATCATAATTATGAAATATAGGGTATCCAATTTAGGTATTGCTCTTTTTACATATTTTTGGGGCATTTTAGCCTTTAATAGACAGGACAGCTGTAGACAGGAATGTAAACTGATGTTGTTTTATGTTCACACACACACACACACACACACACACAGACACGTGATGACAATCCTGCTCTTTTTAATGACAGCAATTCATTTTAATTACATTTAATGCTAAATAATGAGGTGACATGCAACCCCAGATGTAACAATTTTAATGTTTTTGGTTTTTTTTACGTTATGATCACTAATATGTTGTAACCAGCTGTGAGTATATACGTATTTGAGAGAAAAAAGGATCCATGTTTGTCTCTTTAGCACGTTCCCTAGATTGTGTCTGTCTGTCTGTCTGTCTGTCTGTCTGTCTGTCTGTCTGTCTGTCTGTCTGTCTGTCTGTCTGTCTGTCTGTCTGCTGTATGCTACTCAGCAGGCCGTGTACAGTGGCTTCTTCAGAGCCGTAATGAGACTGACCCACAACGTAAATGTGCCAGAAAACAAAACAAAAATCAACTTAAATATGCTAAAAGCTACAGAAATAAAGAAGGCTCTAAGTGTGGTGGAAGTTCCAGAAACACCACGTAGGTGTTTGATGAGACTACAGGTAAAGCTTACAAATCAGGTCAACGTAGGTCACGGGACAGGAGACGAGAAGTATTCATCCAGTCTCTGATGTCCCAACATGTTCTGTGTTTGCGTCCCCGTCTCAATCAGGGAGCCTACGTAGACAGCTGCATGATAACGGGAATGTTTTGCTTCCGCACTATCTCCTTTTGGAGGTTAGTGGAAGTAGTGTTACAGGGCCTGCCGTGGTTTCTGATGCATCCCAGAACTAGGCTCAAGCTGACCATCTTTTCTTTGGCACCATTGATATCTTGAGATATCGCATACTTCATAGTTGGGTCTAGAGCTATGAGCAGCAGGAAAGACACAGGACACTGCAGAATAGCATTGCATAGCATAGATTTTCTGCATTTCGGTGCCATGCTACAAAAACAAGGTAGACTAGATAACTTTAATTTTTTTAAGACATTAGCATGCGTCAGTGAAAGCTGTTTCCATGTGAATACCACATCAGTGGGTCACTTATACTTATATTATTCTCAAAAACACAACCCGACCTGAAGGCTAAAGGAACTCAGATTGCAAATTCCTAAAATTATTCTTGATAAAAATTGAATTGAAATTAGAGGAGCTTTGAGTAAATTCATCTATCAGCTCTATGAATCTTTGAGTGTCTATGATAAAGCGCTATATAAATATAATGAATTATTATTAATAGTGGGGATGGAATTGAGAACTGCAACAACAGCAGTCAAGCAGGGCGCTTGAATGTCTACTGGACACGGCAAAAAAAAGTAAAATATGTTTTTTTTTTAAATTAACCTAGCCTGAAACATCTGTTTAAGCTAACTGCTGTCCCAAAAAGACAAAATAGAGATTTCTATATCCTCTTCTGCAGCTTTCATACACGGCAGTACAACATTTTGTGTGTGTTTCCACATTTGATGATCCTGCTTCCACCCCTCGCTATATGTACTGTGTGTACTGTATGTACTGTATGTACTGTATGTGTGAGGTTGACCGCCAATGTGCAAAATGGACAAATTCCTCATGGCTTGGTAGTAGGTAATAAAAGTCGTATTATGCACACGTGGATGGGACTGGACCCTGACTAACATGGTGTGTATGGAAAGGTTAATCTGCAGAGTCAAGCTCACTAATAACATGACCCAGGGGGTTATATAATCCATAAAATCCACACTGCATTGCCTAATGAGACCAAACGGCACTCTTTCATGTATTTCAAGGACTTATTAATACAGCAGGTGAACACTTAATCTTCTTTCATTTCAAATGTCGAGTACTTAAATCAACAATGTCAAAATGCATTAAACAAAAGGTCAAAAGAACAAAAAGTATCAGAGAGCCGACAGCTGTATTTTCTCTTTTTTATTATTTTTTATTCTGCCTCAAATCGGAAGGAGAAAATCTTGTTTTTGACATATCAACACACCCACAGAAGAAAGTCCAAAGCCTCTTTTGTTTTTGCAGTCCTGGCTTTTATTTATGTAATATCTAATAACAGGGCATAAAATCAAATTGCTCACATTATTGCTCGTGAACAAGGAGCTTTAGGAGGGATAAGCAGTATGGGATAATCTAGACTTTAATCACTTGTTGCTTTGCAAGGTTTTTTTTTTTTTTGCTCAACCTTGTCTGTAACCCAAAAGGCTGAAGAGGTCCAAGGTTACTTGGTGAAGTGAAGGCCTTCACGTGATGACTGAAGGCCTCAGTATGCTTCAAGTAAAGCGTCTGATCTACCAAAGGCAACCAAAACTCCCTTTTCTGACGGCTGAATTAAGGAGAGGATGTATTTTCTACAATTTTTGTCATTTTCTGAAAACCACCAAGCGTGCAGAGGTGTTTGATGAATGGATGTGGATGTATTGTAAGAACAGGACACATGGATCAAAGCTGCCCCCCCCCCACCTATGGGATCAGATAAGGGTCATTACTGTTTTGAGTAAAAAAAAGGTTTTGTAGCTGCAGAATGATTTTGTGCACGTGTGGAAAAAAGAATAAAAAATTGCTCATGGGGCAAAACACATTTCCTAGCTTCCGGGTTTGCTTCTGCATAGTCTCGCTATGCCAGACCTTCCTCCACAGCGCTGCGGAGGAGGGTCTGGCTATAGTCCATACAGCATTCCGGGATGGGAGAAAAACGTGCTCTGGTTTATTGGCGTTTCTTTAAACCAATCACAATCGTCTTGGGTGGCGTTAAGCGCCGGACGGCGCAACGGTACCTCTGCAAAATAGCCTCTGGAAAGATCTTGTTTTGGTGGTTCAAAGGCTGTTTTAGTCGTGCAACAGAAACTCAGGTTGGACAGATAGTCTAGCTAGCAGTCTGGGTTTACCCTGCAGAGATCTGAGGAACAGGTAACCATACACAAAGAAAGCCCTGAGTGACGGACATCCGGCAAAATGTCCAGCGGCACCGAAGCAATCCTGGAAGTGGAACGTCAGGGACATAGACCACAGACTGTGTATATATATATATATATATATATATATATATAAACGGTCTATGATATAGAAAGCTTTTGAACTGTGCAACCCACTGCACATGCTCACACTCTGCCCATACACTTTACACGTCTCACACACACACATTAAAATAGGAAAATATTACACATATAAAACGTTCATGTTTGAAAATTCCTAATACAGTACAACAAAATTAATAACTTACCTTGTTTACAGCTCGAGGTGTCCTGTCAACAGTCTCTTTAATAATGGGACAACCAATATTTTGTGAATGCTTTGTTGTGGGTGTTTCTTCAAGTGAGAAAATGTCCTTCAGTAATTTGGGAGGGTGTCCAACACCCAGACATCAGGACTCTCTACACAGAGGGAAGACACCGCAAAACCTTTAACTTGGTCTCTCTATGTTAAAAAGACTTTCTATTATCTGAAGCCAACTCTACTTTTTGACTGTGGTTCCAGATTTCTGTGCTGTGTGGTTTGTTCCTGTCCTCAAGCGAGTACCTAAAAAACTGTGGACAGACGCAGGACTAGTCTTTACCTCAAGACACCTCTTACTTGCTCCACTCTAGAAACTTTGGCAGGATTTTGTTGAATTCATATCTTCCCAAAAAAAGACCTGCTACAATGCTCACACTAGCTAATTCTTTCTTTAAAGTCATTGTACACTTCCAGTCCTACCTGATTTAAAGAGTAATTTTTGTATTTTTGTAATATCTCATGCATTGGTAAATTATGTGAACAAAAATCTTTAACAAATCAGAAATTGCCAAACCCACCAGACTCCATGTAAATTATCAGTACTTTTAGCGTGTATAGAAAAAGCATATGTCCACATGTAACTGGGTGAATTAAGGATTTATTTCAACCAAAACCAGAGTGGTCATTGTTGGAACAGTGGAAAGACAAACCAAGACGGGTTTTGATGGTTTTATTTTGTTTCCGTCGACTTTGAATGAAGTGTGTTTTACGATGATAAAATGGCTGATTATTTAAATGGAGTCTGGTGGGTTTGGTCATGTTGATTTTGTGGTTGTTTCATGTAAAACAAAAAGGATTTTAGTCTTTAACAAAAAGGTCTATATCTGTAAGGATCCTGTCTATAACATTGTCAGACACTAATAATCTGAGCCTGTCAGTGGCAAAAACAGCACTTCTGGTGGATGCAAATTGAAGGTACGCATTTGCCAAACAAGGTTGCATTAAATCTTGTGGCCGGGTTAGCTCAGTTGGTAGAGCAGGCGCACACATATAGAGATCGACTCCTCGACGCAGCAGGTTCAACTCCGACCTGCGGCCCTTTGCTGCATGTAAGCCCCCCTCTCTCTCCCCTTGAGTGTATTCATCTGTCCTGTGGAAATAAAAGCCTAAAAAGGCCCAAAACAAACAAAAACTGGTTACATTGAAGCTTGTTTTCCTTAACACTGGACTCATTTCAAAAAGTGTTGTAACTTAGACACAAATGCATGGAGAAATAGGGGTCCAGGTTGAAAAATACCAAAGTTACCCTTAAAAATGCTGGTGAATGGTTGGGGCAGAGTGTCATCTGTGAGGTTTTGGTGCGTTATTTCCCTCTTTCATGAGCTTCTGTGTGCCAGCAGTCGTGTCTGGTGTGGCTTTTTGCGGCTTCCTTCAGGAAGGATGCTCTGCTGTATAATTAATGAGCAGGTGTTGTATTCCCAGCAGGGAAACAGTGCTGATCGCTCACCTTTAAGGACAAACACTTTGCCAGAGGATGCAGAGAGTGGAGCAGTGTGAGGCTGCGATAGAACGGTATTTTCTTTCTTTTACACCAGCGTGAAGACGGCCACTGCTGTCAGGACTGAGGACAGCAGACGCCGTGATGAAGATGTCCACGAGCTGTGAGGAGAGAGAGGTTGACCCTGGACAGAACAGGAAATTTGATCCTGGATAGTTTATTCCGTCTGTAGATAGGTGGAAGTCCTTAATAATGACTGTGACGCACTGTGGCAATCAAGACAAATCCATAAATATTTCCTTTACTGACCAAAGCTACTTACTGTAGAAACAAAGACATAGCGCTGGGCGACATGGAGAAAACCAAATATCACGATATTTTTGACCAAATACCTCCATGTCGAGATTGTAGGGTTGACAATTAATGCTTTCACAAAATATCCACACGAGATTTGAGCTAAATAATCATAAGTAATGTAGAAATATAATGATTATGTGGGTAAAAGGAAATAATAGAACTGCGGGAACAGTCTGGAAAGTTCAGAAAATGACACTTTACTGTAATGCAGCCTTTAAAACCAGAGCCAGACAACACTAGTGTCATATCACAATATTACGATATCCCAAATCTAAGACGATATCTAGCCTCATATCGATATATTGCCCCGCCTACAAAAACAATACTAGGAAAGTTAAGCGTTGTTTAGCTACGCTAATGTCGTAGCTTTCGGGACAACAAAGTAGGTCTGTCTGTATATCACTTTCTTCCAAAATATCTCAAAAACTATTGGAATTCATCCAATCATCGGATGAATTTCAATTCATCAGGTGGCTGAAATCCTACCGCCATAAAAGGTTATAATGTCTCCAATATCTCTTCAAATCAGACCAACCCTTGTTGTGAGCAGTTTAACGTAGGAACTATTTCTTTTCTTTCTAACATACATTGTTGTTCTACATGAAACTGCCCACACCAGGTTTGAGGATTATGTTGATATAAGATCTGCTGTCGGGTTTTTCAAATGCGCTTTGAGCACCACAAGCCGAGCGTCATCTGGGTCCATTATATTTGAGAGAAATCACACATCTCTACGGCCGATATCTCCAACTGGGCAACTCGCACCAAAACTACCTAGACCAGGGATGGACTTTATAGATTATCGGTCGATTATTGGGCCGTTTTTTGTCAGCTTGCAGATTATCTGTATCAGCGTTTTTATTAAATTATTAAATAATTGCTTAAAGCGCTTAAAACTTTTGTGTTGGAGTTTGTAACAATCCAAAATCTTAATTGTGACTGTAAATGCACATTGGTTACAAATATCGGTTATCGGCTTCATTAACAGCTGATAAATCTGTATTGCTATCGGCCAGCGTCGATCCCTAATCTAGACTGATGAATAGCACTACAGTAATTATTCAAATACCTCAAAATGGTTGTGGTAATGATTTATTGAAGATAAGCACCGAGATGAATCTACGGCAGACAACTGATCTGGTCTGCCGTTGCATAGGAAACTGTACTGGACTCTGGAAGTGAGCACGTCCATGTTCCAAGACTGCAGACTTCCATCAACAGAGAGGGAGTTCAGGTAAACAAGTGGTCTCATAAAGACCGTGATGAAGAACATCAGGAACCGAGCCGAGGACGCAGAGGTCACAGAGGTCAGGATGTTACCATGGGTAACCTTAACCCTTGTGTCGTCTTCCCCTTGACCCGCAACTTTGTGTTTTTCTGGGTTGAAATTTCAACATTTTGTTGTTCTTTTGACACTTTTCTCAATGTTTTTGTTAATTATATTCCTATTTTTATGTCACTTTTTTGACTTTTTTTTTTAAAAATTATGTTTTAACAATTTCTTTGTCACTTCTTCCAGTGTTTTTGATGTTTTTTGTCACTTTTTCTGATTTCTTTTGGGACACTTTTTCAGCATTTATAAAAAAAAATTATGTTTTTCCTGCTTTTTTGTAGGTTATAGGATTTGTGACTTTTTTCAATGTTCTTTTCTGATCTAGAAAGTTTTTGTAAACCGGTCAAATCTGACCAGAGGACAACACAAGGGTTAAATTAAAATATTTTGCCAGGATAATATTCAGTAACTACATCAACATTTACTTTGAAATCCAAGGCCTCCTGCTCAAATACACTATACCCTGTGTACTTTATGAGCATATAAAAGTATGTTTTTTGGGCTTTACCAACCAATATCCCTTACCAACTACTTTGATTAACAGTGCCTTTTTTCTACACGTGTATTCTTGCACTTTTTCTATCATTTTTTTTTCAAAACATTAACATAAAAACAAAACAGTCACCTTTTTAAAAACATGTCTCAAAGTGATAAAACCATTTCTTATCCATAAAAGCCACATGCAGGACTAATGACTTGAACATCCCCGAAGACGACCACAGGTTGATCAAAGCAGCACTTTGTTGCACATCTCCACTTAAGGATGATTAAAACTGTAAAAATGTAAAACTGTAAAAATGTAAAATGACATTTGAGCTCAATTTGTGGCAATTTGGTCGGACTTGAAATTGTGTTTCGCTACGCTCAGATGGCGAGAAGATGAATATACGTCGAGGTGGCGTGAGCATTAATTGGGGTTGAACGTTGAACTGCAGATCCTATTAAAAAACACTTACCTTGTGGAAACTTAAAACCATTTTGTGTGTGAATGATGTACTTTCTGTTGCTGGAATGAATACATGACTGCCCCCTAGTGGCAGGAGCACCGTTAAACACAATGCAAACCCTGAGAAAGAACGGCTGAAACCGAGTGGCTGACCCAGCAGTTCTTCTATTCTTCTCCCATGATAATATTAGTTGTTTTGTTTTGTTTTTAATCCAGCTGGTAAAAGCTTCTCCAGTGCACTGAATAAGCAGGTACAGTTTTGTTCTGGTATCTTCATTCACATGTCAACAGGACAGTAGGAGTTGGGCCATGTGACCAGGGCCAAACCAACCATCCTCTCACACAGAAATGGTGATTCAAACTCTGGTTTATTTCCGCGCTCGCTCTTCACACCTGGCACTGGCTGGCCTGTGGTTTGGAGGCCAGCTTCCTCTCCCACTCCTCCTCCACCACTTTGTAAAGCTCCATGGTGGCTCTGGCGTCCTCCACAGAAGAGTGGCCCTTCCTCCCGGTCTGAAGACACAAGAAACGACGAGCGGGACATCACTTTGGACAATTTCTCTATTTTTTTTTTTTTTTATTTATTTATTTTTTTTATTTATTTTTTTTTTAAAACACTTTGGCTGAAACATTCCCACGGCTCACAGGATTCCTTCAAGCTGCAGTTTGGATTTGTCACTGACCACTGACTCATACATGATCAAAGTAGATTCTGGCCACTTGTCAAGTACTTTTTTCCAGGAAAGAACTTTAAAACCTAGCTGAAAAAACTGTTTTTAACACCAACAAAAAGTCCTTTGCAGCCATGGAATACACAACACTGCAGGCCTCTGCTACGTTTTGGTTAAAAAAAAAAAAAAAAAAAAAAAAAGAATCATACATACACACACATATACATATACATATATATATATACACATATATATATATATACATATATATATAAATATATATATGCTCTACATATACATATACATATACATATATATATATATATATATATATATACATGTGTTCATACAGGCAGCTACAGATATAGGAGATGTTTTACAGTGTGTTCATACAGGCAGCTAGCAGATATATAGATGTTTTTACAGTGTGTTCATACAGGCATAGCAGATATATGTTTTTACAGTGTGTTCAACAGGCAGCTAGCAGATAGTGAGGAGATGTTTTTACAGTGTGTTCAGGGACAGGCAGCTAGCAGATAGTGAGGAGATGTTTTTACAGTGTGTTCAGGGGACATGCAGCTAGCAGATAGTGAGGAGATGTTTTTACAGTGTGTTCAACAGGCAGCCAGCAGATAGTGAGATGTTTTTTACAGTGTGTTCAGGGGACAGGCAGCTAGCAGATAGTGAGGAGATGTTTTTTACAGTGTGTTCAGGGGACAGGCAGCTAGCAGATACTGAGATGTTTTTTACAGTGTGTTCAGGGGACAGGCAGCTAGCAGATAGTGAGAAGATGTTTTTTACAGTGTGTTCAGGGGACTGGCAGCTAGCAGACAATAAATGTTGTAGCCTAAAAAAAACGTGTGACATCGCTTAGAGCACCTTTAACGCGTCTACACTACTCTGGTGTTTCTGAGCCCATAAAACGGAAATATCTGGAAAACACTTCTGACCCGGTTGTGGTTTGAAAGCGCCGGGGATGCTTTGCATGTATGGAAGCTGCTGAACACCAGCGGGGAGTTCCTCCTACCTGGATGTCTCGGTTGAAGATGGCCTTGGTGAGTCTCTTCAGCGAGGCACACTCTTGCACGCCAAAGCCGGCCTTCTCGTTGAGCAGAGGGATGCGAGACGTGTCTCTGGTCAAGGCACCGGGGTGAGAGTAACCCAGGACCTTGAAGTCATTGTGGACGGCGTGGCCAATCACCACCTTCCCCATGAGCAGCCTCAGTATCTGCCAACAGAGGGAACACATTCATTCTCATTAGGTTTATACACAATAAACTGCACACTAATTTTACACTAGGGGCACAAAATTAGCACAGGTCAGTAGACAAATGCTGATAAAAATATGCAAGTGGCTGATAGATTTGATTCACTCACCTGCCAAGAAAAACAATGATAATATATTGAGTGCTGGTAAAATATGAGCTTTCACTAGCCATTTGGCCGGTGGACAAAGTTTGGCAGACTTGGGTTGGCAAACCTTGTCGGGCAGCGATTTAGGATTGAATTATTGTTGATTATTTTTCTTAATGTTTTTTTACTTGTTTGGTCTCTAAAATGTCAGAAAATTGTAAAAACGTGGATCAGTGTTTCCCAAAAAGCCTAAAATGACGTCCTCAAATGTCTTGTTTTCTCCACAACTCAAAGATATTCAGTTTACTGTCACACAGGAGAGAAGAAACTAGAAACATATTCACATGTGACAAGCTGCAATCAGAAATTTGTGACTTTTTTTTGTTAATAAAAAATGACAAACAGATTCATCTTTGCAGCTCTACACTGGAATTTTAAGGAGCAAATGATAAATCAAATAATCAAATAAATAAGTGGAGAACGGAGCACAGTGGGGGGAAAAAAGTTCACGTATTGAAATGTAACTTAACACGTAGCCGTTCTACATGTTACGTTACATTTCAACACGTTTCTGCAGTGGGAAAGTGCAAAGAGGTGACGGACGGAACTGAGGAAAAACATAATCAAATAGCTGGTGCAAACGATTCCCTCACCTCCTTCCTGGCCTCAGCGTACGGTGTGGCGTTGACGAGGTCACTCCGCCGGATGCCGCTCCACCGAGTGCGGTAGTCGGTGACGGGCATGGAGGGGTTGATGAATTTATCGTACACCACGTCTCCGTCATAGGACACCAGACTGCAGCGTGCGAGCTGGCTGATGCTCCCCTTTGGCCCCGTGCCCACCATCTCGCAGTCAATGGCGAGGAACTTTGTGGGGATCCCTGTTGAAGGTTTATGGATGCTTGTTCCTGAGGGGCGATGGGCAGAGGCTGTTGGGTTTGAGTTCCCTGGCTCCTTTGGCTTTTCGTGGCTGCCTGTGCTGTTCACAGAGACAGTCGAGGAAGGCAGGCTGTGTGCGGATGTCGAAGGCTGGGAGCTAGAGTGGGACGCGCCGCCTGTGCTGCTCGGGCAGGCTGAATTTTTGCCGTGTGTGAAAGTGGATGGATGCTTTGCAGACGCCCCATTTTGACGCGGCGGGGGTGGCTCGTGCCTGGACTGTCCCATTCTGTGGTTGTATTTATTTCTGCCTTGCGGGAAGCCCCTCTGCATCTTTTTACGAAACCAACTGTTGTTCCTCCTTTGGTTTCCTGTTTGAGGGCCGCTCTGTGCAGGCTCATCAGACATGTTGATCATTATGTCCGACATGGTTATGGTCGCAATCCAAAAGAGGACAAAAGTAAGGTTTGCTCAAAGCAATTGTCTAGATCTCCTCAACAGGTCTTCACCCTTTATAGTCCAGTATGCATCGACTGAAACCAGTAAGAATGTATCATCCTGCAACACAAACACAACATTCATGTATCAAACCTTGTCTTGATTGGCAGGACTTGCATGTATAACCTGTGTGTACACCTACCTGCAAGCTAAAGCAAGAATTTAAGAGCAGCACTGGAATGCATGATCAAATATACATAAATGTTGACTTTCGTTTTCTCATCAGTAGTGGTGGAAAGCAACTAAGTACAAATACTGCACTTAGGAACAATTATAAGGTACTTGGGTGTTTACATTTGATGCTGCTTTATACATTAACTCCACTACAATTCAGAGAAGGTTGTACTTTTTACCCCACTAGCTTTGGGGGTGGCAGAAGCTCAGTTAGTAGGGATCTACTTAACTTAACGTTAAAATCTAACGTTAACTTTCGCTTACGACAATCTAGCGAACGCGGATGTTGACGTTAACCGCCAGCGAACGTTAGCTCGCTCACGCTAACGCTAGCTGAGCGGTTACTATGCTAACTAATTCTGTGGTTAGCGGTTGCTAGGTACGACTGTATCTTAACGGATAATTCGGCCAAGCGTGTTTGTGAACGTTAGTAGGTTGATACCGATAGTTTCCATATTAGAAAAATCTCTGAAAATAACTTTGTGAAATGTAAAACCAGACCTGCTGCACACTGTGGACCTCAGGCTTTCTTCCTGCTCACAACAAACTATCAATATCCGGGTCATGCTGCCTTCAGGGACAGCCAGAAATTGTGTCCAAATACTTAGTTGTAGACGCTTTAAAAGTTTTAACTCGTTATTTTTACGTAGTCATTATTTCGCGATACTATCTATTATAATGACTTAAAGGATCCGTTTTAACATTGTTGTAAATGGGCATCCATACCTGAAGTAAACACAGAATTGGACAATTCTTGCCATTTACTCGTCCTATATAGCTTGTCAACAAAAACATATCCCTAAAACAACCACTAAATCAGAGACATCTTGGATAATCGTTGCCTTATATCGCTACGTTCTTAATTTGTGTTAATTTATTGAATGTAGATTTTACGACTTTTGACTGTACGTTACTTTATTGTAACAAGAGACTCCGACCGGATCCGACCAACCGATGCGGAATTTACGGGAAGCACTTGAACGCACACTAACTACATGTGAAAACAACTAGCTAGCTAGCTAGCTAGCTAAGCTAGCTATTGGCTAACTATAATGAACATTTGTGGAATGCAAAACACGGGACTTTAAATTGCGTTACTGTGCGTGTTACAACGTATTTTAGACACTCTCCCATGGTTTTAACTGGGAAAGTAACTTAGCATTTACAAGCTAACTTATGTTACCAGTAGCTCATCTCCAAGTTCTGTCAGTGAAACTGCTAGCTAGCTAGCTAGCAGCAAAGGATTTCGACATGTTTCCATCCAGCCTTTCTACAGAACAACAGAGAGAACTGGCGAAAAGACTCACCACGTTCCTGTCTCAGTATAGCCACGTATCCGACTCCTATATCATTGTACGTATTGATGATGGTTGACTTGTTGACAGTTTGCAGCCCTTCCAGATTAACCCAGCTAGCTATGCTAGAGGAGGCAAGTTCTGTTGTGCTTTGAAACAAAGGTGCTTTAAAAATGAGGCTGCTATGGCAACGTAGTTTTCCATGACAAACATATTGTTATTGTCCATAAAAAGGTACTTCATTGTGTTTGTAGCTACATTTTGTGTCCACAATAATATGCATTTCTGTGAGATGGGGTGCGTAGTAGTGGAATATATACAGTGAGGAAATTAAGTATTTGAACACCCTGCTATTTTGCAAGTTCTCCCACTTAGAAATCATGGAGGGTCTGAAATTGTCATCGTAGGTGCATGTCCACTGTGAGAGACATAATCTAAAAAATTTAAAAAAAAATCCAGAAATCACAATGTATGATTTTTTAAACTATTTGTATGATACAGCTGCAAATAAGTATTTGAACACCTGAGAAAATCAATGTTAATATTTGGTACAGTAGCCTTTGTTTGGTCAAACGTTTCCTGTAGTTTTTCACCAGGTTTGCACACACTGCAGAAGGGATAATAACACACACACACACACACACACACACACACACACACACACACACACACACTGCAGAAGGGATTTTGGCCCACTCCTCCACACAGATCTTCTCTAGATCAGTCAGGTTTCTGGGCTGTCGCTGAGAAACACGGAGTTTGAGCTCCCTCCAAAAGATTCTCTATTGGGTTTAGGTCTGGAGACTGGCTAGGCCAGAACCAGAACCTTGATCTGCTTCTTCCAGAGCCCCTCCTTGGTTCTCCTGGCTGTGTGCTTCGGGTCATTGTCATGTTGGAAGACCCAGCCTCGACCCATCTTCAATGCTCTAACTGAGGGAAGGAGGTTGTTCCCCAAAATCTCCCAATACATGGACCCGGTCATCCTCTCCTTAATACGGTGCAGTCGCCCTGTCCCATGTGCAGAAAACACCCCCAAAGCATGATGCTACCCCCCATGCTTCACAGTAGGGATGGTGTTCATGGGATGGTCCTCATCATTCTTCTTCCTCCAAACACGGTTAGTGGAATTATGACCAAAAAGTTCTATTTTGGTCTCATCTGACCACATGACTTTCTCCCATGAGTCCTCTGGATCATCCAAATGGTCGTTGGCAAACTAAAGACGGGCCTTGACATGTGCTGGTTTAAGCAGGGGAACCTTCCGGGCCATGCATGATTTCAAACCATGACGTCTTAGTGTATTACCAACAGTAACCTTGGAAACGGTGGTCCCAGCTCATTTCAGGTCATTGACCAGCTCCTCCCGTGTAATTCTGGGTTGATTTCTCACCTTTTTTAGGATCATTGAGACCCCCCGAGGTGAGATCCTGCATGAAGCCCTAGTCCGAGGGAGATTGACAGTCATGTTTAGCTTCTTCCATTTTCTAATGATTGCTCCAACAGTCGACCTTCTTTCACCAAGCTGCTTGGCATTTCCCGTAGCCCTTTCCAGCCTTGTGGAGGTGTACAATTTAGTCTCTAGTGTCTTTGGACAGCTCTTTGGTCTTGGCCATGTTAGCAGTTGGATTCTTACTGATTGTATGGGGGGACAGGTGTCTTTATGCAGCTATCATCCTCAAACAGGTGCATCTAATTTAGGATAATAAATGGAGTGGAGGTGGACATTTTGAAGGCAGACTAACAGGTCTTTGAGGGTCAGACTTCTAGCTGATAGACAGGTGTTCAAATACTTATTTGCAGCTGTATCATACAAATAAATAGTAAAAAAATCATAAATTGTGATTTCTGGATTTTTTTTAGATTATGTCTCTCACAGTGGACATGCACCTACGATGACAATTTCAGACCCTCCATGATTTCTAAGAGGGAGAACTTGCAAAATAGCAGCGTGTTAAATACTTATTTTCCTCACTGTGTGTGTGTGTGTGTGTGTGTGTGTGTGTGTGTCTTTCTCTTTAGTTACTTTTCAGCTCATCCCCTTCCTGTCCAGTGAAAACCACGTATCTCCAGATGTGTTTATGTTGAATGTTTGTGAGAAACTAAAGGATGAGGTGTTACTTTATGTGTTTCCATGACAAACTCATTGTTATCGTGCATGAAGGTACTTCATTGTGTTTGTAGTTACATTTTGTGTCCACCATATGCATTTTTTGTGAGATGGGGTGTGCAGTGGTGGAATGTAACTAAGTACATTTACTCAAGTTTTGCACAAAGAGGAATATATACACACATATATATTCCTCTTCAGTTACTTTTCAGATCATCCCCTTCCTGTCCAGTGAAAACCCCATATCTCCAGTGTTGATGTTCAATGTTTGTGAGAAACTAAAGGATAAGGTGTTACTTTATGTGTTGCTTTTTAAGCTAAAAAGATTCTTCAAAAGGCCTCTTGGATCAGCTGGAAAATGCGTTTTTTTTTTCTGTGGTTCTCACAGGACAGCAACGCTACAAACAACTAATGTTCATATAGGATATGATGCATCCCTGCATATCAAATAGGGCTGTACCGGTACTTTGATCTGAATCGATATATTGATTAAATCCTCAGTGAGCCAATATAATCAATGCAAAGTAAAAAATATCAATACATGTCGTCATCTTTAAGATGCGCCTTAATTTAGAAAATTCACACTTAATATGTATTCTTTTTATTAAAAAACAGTTTGTAAACAGGTTGTTTGTAATCCAGAAACATCTGATAAAATAGGAAATCACTGACAGGGAACATACTTCTTCCACCAGTGGATGTCATATGTTTATATTCTTGATTTGAGAACCGCTGTATGTGTAAAGAAATAATTGTTATTTATCCACAATTAGACAACTGGATTTATATGCCTTCCCTTTGTAGTTCCTCTCCTGACTGTCACCTTGTGATTTCTCCTGCAGGAGTTCTTCACCGAAGATCTCTGGCACACTTTACCCACCACCTGGCAGCCTGTGCTGCAGGACCTGTCGTATCCACAGATCGCAGACCTGTTACTGGATGCTGCACACAGAGACAAAAGGTACTACTGGATTGCAACCCGGCCCTTTACAAGTCCTTACTCCAAAGCAACAAAAGCACAGAACAGCAAAGGGTTACTACATAATACCAAGGCTTTACTTTAACGATTACTATTTGTAAAGCACTTAAAAACAATAGTTTTTGGCAGTGATTTGACAGACAAAACAAAAGGACATACAAATCAAAACCATAAGCATTGTTAAGGACACAACACACCTGTCCCAGTCTTCCCCTTACAACCATTTGGGGGTACTGCAGTATAACCGCCTGCACCTGCAGAATGGGGCAGAGCTTCTTCCCTCAAGCAGTCAGACTGTTTTCACACTGAACTGAAATGCACTCCTGCACCTTTTGTTAAAATCCTATATATTCTATATTTACCTACGGTAAACCTAACTTATAACATTCAGTGCTCTGTTAAAAGTCCACTTATGCCTTGTCTTTTGTTGTCTGTCCTGTCCCTTGTCTGTCTTAATTGCACGTTATGTAAGTCTATATTGTGTGTGCACAAAATGTAGCCTGTCTCGAATGCCGTTTTTATATAATGCCGTTTTTATATATATTTCAAATGTGTAACACCAGTTGACTTGATCAATGGTGAAATGTTGTTTTCTTTCACTGTATATGGTTGAAATGACAATTAAACCCACTTGACTTGAAACCAACACATATACACATCATTGTAATAGTTCAAATAGAAGATGGGGCACCTTTTGAAAAAGGACAAACAAAAAACAACAAATATATAAATGAAATGTGGTTCAAATGAACAGGCGATAAAAAAAACAAATCTATAAAAATGTGTTTTAAAAAATTGTTTAAAAGCCGAGGTGTTGGATTTCTGCTCACCATCTTATCAGGAAACAGGAGTTTGTTTTTGTGAAATCCGGCAGCCGAATTAAGAATATTACTTGTGTAAAGTAGACTTATGAGGGGTCTCAGACTGCAGTTTAGGTCGTATTTAGGTCGTATTGAGTGAAAAAAGATTTTTTAAATAATAATTAGTTCTGTAAGCATGTAGATGTGGTCTTCTCTAACAGGCTGATTAGATAGATACTATACATGTAAATGTGCTGTATTTATAAAGCGCTTTTCTAGTCTTAACAACCAATCGAAGCGCTTTTACATCATACAGGATACATTCACCATCACACACATTCATCAGATAAACACTCATACACATTCACACTCTGGGTTCAGTGTCTTGCCCAAGGACACTTCGACATGGGACTGCAGGGCCAGGGATTGAACCACCAACTTTCCAATTGGCAGGCAACCTCTATACCACTGAGCCACAGCCGCCCACCCGCCCGCACGCACAGACAGACAGACAGACAGACACACACACACACACACACACACACACACATACATATATCACACATCCATAAGAATAAAATTAAACCTCACTCACAGAAATGCAATGCCCATGATATGGTGAGATACTAGAGATACTACGTAGACTGTGTGTAATGATGACAGTGAACAAGTGAACAGTGCAGGGATTGAGCAGTGCAGCTGATCATGATAAAATATTGACTAAGACTATAAAATAGAAACATAACAACCTATAAACTGACTGACTGAATAAGAATAACAACATTATGTAACAGTGAATACGATTATTTTCTGTTGAAGCACTGCCGGCCTCGTGATCAAAATAATAACCGCGGAGCATTTGTCGTTACAGATATCCTTCGGCGTGGCCTCTGTCGCTCTTGGCGTTCCGCGCCACAGCTCACGCTCTGGCGTTTCCCAGAGAGCCCGGGGGGGGGCGAGGCAGGGCGGCCGGCTCGGAGAAGCCTGACGAGTTCCTGCACAACCAGAGTCAGAGCGCCCTGCTGGGACACATATTCAGGAAACACGTCAAACCCAAGAAACAGCACGAGATCCGCAAGCTGGGCTCGGTACGGGCTTTAATATTTGCTTCTGTCGCTGATTTTTAAGTTGATATTTAAAAACATGGACTTCTTTTTGTTAAGTGTTTTAACCCGCATGTTGTCCTCGGGTCAAATTGACCCGTTTTCCTATATCAATGTTCTTTTTAATTCCCCAAAATAACATGATTGATTCCACACAACGCTCTTTGCCAAGTACAAATCTCTACTTTCATTAATTTTGGGGCGTCTTATTCAATTTTAAATCATTTGAAAACAAATTGAAGTGTTTTTGAAATAGTATTGAGAGTAAAAGTTGACATATTCCAGTCTGTGATTATCATCAACATCCATTCCTTTAATTTTAGTCTCAATAATTCCTAATTTCTGCTTTGCTAACTCAAACATTAGGTCTAATTTCCTATAAATGAGGTTTATTGACCATAAATTCCAAAAATCACTGTAAAACTAAAGTTAATAAGTTAGTGTTACGTAGTGTTAAACGTCAAAAAAGTGACAAATATTGAACAAAGTGTTGAAAAAAGGAACAAAAACGCAAGAAAAAGTAAAAAACATTGATGAAAAAGCATCAACAAAAGTGTTCACTTTCAATTTTGACGGGAAGACAACACAAACATATTAACACGTTTCTTTTTTTAAATTCCAGCTGGTAAAACAACTTTGTGACCAGACTGACTGCAGCAGTGTGGTGGATGTGGGCTCTGGACAGGTACTACTTCCCTTCTATTACACCTATTTCTATCTGTACATACAGTGCTGAGAGAGAGTGTGGTTATGGTAAATAAACTATAATTAATTCAATTCAATTCAATTTTATTTATAGTATCAATTCATAACAAGAGTTATCTGGAGACACTTTACAGATAGAGTAGGTCTAGACTACACTCCATAATTTACAAGGACCCAACAGGTCTAGTAGTTCCCTCCAGAGCAAGCAACAGTGGCGAGGAAAAACTTCCTTTTAGGCATAAACCAGGGACAGACCCAGACCCAGACCCAGACCCAGGCTCTTGGTAGGCGGTGTCTGACGACTGGTTAGAATGAAGAGTGGCAATAACAGTCACAGAAAAAAGTAGTTTGTAGTAGTTCTTTGTAGTAGTTCATGGCATAGCAGGGCACTGTGCGGCATTACAAGGCACAGCAGGACGTAGCAGGACGTAGCAGGACACAGCAGGACGTAGCAGGACGTAGCAGGACACAGCAGGACGTAGCAGGACGTAGCAGGACACAGCAGGACGTAGCAGGACGTAGCAGGACACAGCAGGACGTAGCAGGACGTAGCAGGACACAGCAGAGCGTAGCAGGATGTAACATGGCATCGCAGGACGTGTAGCGGGACCATGGCGACAGCTGCTACCATGATTTTGGAGCCTCCCTGATCCAAGGAAACATGCTGGGCGAAAAAGAACATAAGGACTCTGGGGAATGACTCCCCAGAGCTGGGTTAGTAACTAGGTTAGTAACTAGGTTAGTAACAAGGTTAGTAACTAGGTTAGTAACAAGCATTTCTGGGACATGGATGCACACAAATGGAAAGATAGAAATATAGAGGAGAGAGGAGCTCGGTGTGTCAAAGGAAGTCCCCCAGCTGTCTAAAACTATTACAGCATAACTAGGAGAGACAGGGTAAAGAGAGGAGCCTGGTCAGGCTAGAACTCTCCCCAACCGGATCGGGCTGTATGCCAAGTCTCCCTCTAGTTTTATTATATTCTTGATTATATGATAGATAGATCTAACAACTATGATGAGAAGCAGGTGGGCCGGGTTAGCCGGACGCTGCCAATCATCACTCCCTAACAATATTCAATTCTATGCTCTAACTAAAAGCTTTATCAAAGCATAACTAGGAGAGACAGAGTAAAGAGAGGAGCCTGGTCAGGCTAGAACTCTTTAAAGCTATGGTTAAGTTTAGAACTGCAAAGATTAATCGATTAGTTGTCTATTATTGAATTTATCGCCAACTATTTTGATAATCGCTTTATATGATTTAACCCTCGTGTTGTCCTTGGGTCAAATTGACCCATTTTCAGTTAATTTTTTTGTCACAAAAAATGGGCCGTCGAAATAAGCACTGAAAATGTCAACATTAAAAATATCAAAAAACTTCAGAAAAAACACCAAAAACATACAAAAAAAAACACCCATTGAAACATTGAAAAAGTGACAAAAATGTGGGAAAAAAGTGATAATATAATAATAGAGTTTTTCCATCCACAGGGTCATCTGACTCGTTTCCTGTCCTTTGGGCTCGGACTGTCTGTGACCGCAATTGAGGCTGATCACACCCTGGTTGCTATGGCGTCCAAGTTTGACGGACAGTTACTGTGGGCCTTGGAGAAGGAAAGGCAGAAAAAGGTTGGTGCTTTGCTGAACTCATTGCACGCTGCCATAAATAAAGCAGAGCAATAAATTGTCAAAATCATCTTTTTCTACACTCGCCGAGAGGTTCCCAAAAATGGAAGCCTTTTGGTATTTGTTGGTTCATCAATGCAAGTGACAAACATCTATCTTCCTTTCTAGAACTGCTCCCCTCTGGTCCCGGTGTCACAATCCTCTCCCCGCCACGTGGCCGGTTGGGTAAACCCCAAGGCCTCATGGGAGGCCTTCATTAAGCAGCTGAGTGTTTCAGATTGCATGGACGATGGTGTCCCAACTCAGTCTGGACCCAGCAGAAAGAGACTGCGGAGCTGTGAGCTTCAGGGGCCCTGTGACGTGATCCAGGCGTCATCATGTCGTGTATGCATCGACTCTGAAAGCTGCTCACAGGACCCTGAATCGTTATCGCAGCTCCAATTAAGCAAAAGCGAGTCTGAAGAGGAGCCATCTGCAGAAAAATGCTGCTCATGTGGAGAAAACAGCCAGCGACATCCAGACTTTGTCCTCACCGGTCTCCACGCGTGCGGCGACCTCAGCGCCACACTCCTGCGCCACTTTGTCAGCTGCCCGTACGTGCGTGGCATCACCTCGGTGGCGTGCTGCTACATGAAAATCACAACCAAAGAAAACCCAGCTCCTCCGGGAGTGGTCGCAGCTCCGCGGACGTCCGGCCGGGAAGCGCTCCCCTCAGAGTTTGGCTACCCGATGAGCTCCTTTGTGGGGGGGCTGCCGGGACACCAGCTGTCCTATAAGGCGAGGGAGGGCGCGTGTCACGCCGCTGAGGACTATATACGCAGGCTTCGGGAGGAAAGCGAGCTGCTGAGGACACACTGCTACCGGGCGACGCTGGAGACCTTCATCAGGGAAACAAGGCCAGATCTACGCAGGGCAGGAATCCAGACCATAAAGAAAGCCCACTTACTACCGTTTACAGAGTGAGTCAACACTGCAGCTTCCACTTCCAACAGGTCTAATTATTTTTTGGGGCATTTCCCTTTATTTTAGTGACAGTAGATAGACATGACAGGGGGAGAGAGATGGGAGATGACAGGCAGCAAAGGGCTGCAGGTCGGATTCTAACCCAGGCCGCTGCAGGACTCGGACCACATGGTGCAAATGCTCTTACTGTTAATAATAATGGAGTATTTGGTTCGGCGAAGTGCTGCAAATGTGGAAGTGCCTTAAACATGGCATTGGCATGGTTTTATGTCAATCAGCTTAATAGCTGGGTTGATTTGCATTGAGAGATGATCTTATGGAAAGTTCCCCATGCCAATCTCTAGGTATGTTGAATGGTATGTGATGATGGGGGGGCTACTTTAATTCCAAAGGGAGAGGGAATGCATAGTATCCTGATCCATGAAATAACACCTTTAAAAATAAAAATGTGCCTGCCTCTATGGGAATTTACCATATGGGTGTGTATACTTATGTCCCCTATATTTTAAGGAAGGACCATTATTCATTCACAAAGAAAATCGGTGTCCTTAAAAAGTTGGATTTTCCTAAATTTTTTTAATTAAGGCATTAAGATCAATTTCCAAAAGATTTTTTTTATTCCTCTTTTTAATCAACTTTAGCCTGGGTGTGTAAACTTTCTCAAGCCACTGTATGCCCTGGAGGATTAAAACAGGACTCATTAGGAATAAAGACTCTTATATACGCCTGTTTCAAATGAGCGCAGCTGTTTTAAATGAAGACCACAATTTGAGAATTAATAATATTGTCCTCCTCTGTCTACTACCATGTTCCCTCACAGGTACGCCCGTCTGGGTCTGGCTCGGGTCGGCCTGCCTCCCGGGTTGCCTCTGGCCCCGCAGCGGGTGGAGGCCATGTTGAAGCAGCAGCGCAGGGTGGTGGTGTACTTCAGCCTGGCCCTGCTGCTGGCTCCTGTGGTGGAGACGCTGGTGCTGCTGGACCGGATGATCTACCTGCAGGAGAACGGTGAGCCGCTGGGTTCTGTGACACAAACCGTAATAAACTGCTGTTAGTTTGTGGTGTCTCTTTCTTTTTTAATTTCCCTTCAGCTCTAACCCAAGCCTCGTCTCTCTGCAGGCGTGGACAGTCAGCTGGTTCCTCTCTTTGACCCAAACCTTTCTCCAAGAAACTTTGTGCTGGTGGCTCTGAAGGCGCCACAAGCGCCTAAGGAGGAGAAAAATGGGAAAAGTCAAACCACTACTTGTCACTCTTTGGTGAAAAAAGTAACTTAAATTCCACCAGACGAGTCTGCGCTGTGTTCCTCTGCTACAATGCTTGTTATTCTGCCAGCCTGAGCACCAGAGCACGTCCCAGAAGTGACTCTCTGCTCCGCCTAAAATATGTGCCAGGTCATTTTAATAAATGACATTTTCTGTCATTTACAGATCTGAGGAGCAGTTAACCATAGTCATGAATCCACCGGAGGTTAGAACGCCAACATAGAGAAAGGTAGCGGACATCCAGCCGAAAAAGAGTGACATCAGGCAGAATTTACGACACAATCCCAGAAGTTGAAAGTTGTGGATATGGACTACTACTACTACTACTACTACTACTACTAATTTATTGTAATCAAACAAGAAAAGTTAACTTCAATTCCACCAGGCGAGTCTGCGGTGTGTTCCGCCGCTACAGTGCTTGTTATTCTGCCAGCCGAGCACCGCAGCGCGTCCCAGAAGCGACTCTCTGCGCCGCTTAAAATATGCGCGAGGTCTTTCAGGTGATGCTTCTGAGTCGCTCCCTGTGTGGTATGCAGCATGGCGGACAACGAGACAAAACCCGAACGCAGTGCATCTGCACCTGGTGTAATTTTGGGGTTACACTTCCTTTTTAAAAATGAAATATGACTCAAGATTCTCTTACAAAACAAGGGATCCCAAGTCTTAAGGACATTTGGTTTTATCCTCTGATTTTAGAGATATTAAATAATGAACATTAAATTTTGCTGGCCTGTGGACATCCTCTGACAGACATGGTCTTCCTGCTGTGGAGCCCCTCAGGTTTTCAGCTTTACTGTGACACAGGACCACGCTGGACCTCTGAGGGCTCTTGCACACTGCCTGCGTGGCGTTAGCGTGTCAGCTGCGTGGCGTGTCCGTTTTTATTTCAGCTCCCATGTTACCAGGTTAGAGCTGGCACACTGCCTGTGTGATGGTCTCAGTCACGTGTTTTCGGCGCGGCGACGCCTATTTTTTACGCTACACACAAGCGTGTTGGAAGCGTTTCCAGGCAAAAAAGAATGGGAAAAGATGTTCACATGTCATTTTGACACGAATACATTTAATAAATGACATTTTCCTTTTTATTTCAATTGGATTCTGATAAAACAATAACATGGACTTTATTATCTCTGGAAAAAGAATTAAAATATAGGAATATATATATATATATATATATATATATATATATATATATATATACAGTGGCTTAAGAAAGTTTACACACCCATGTTAAAGTTGATTAAAAAAGAGGAATAAAAACATCTTTTGGAAATTGATCTTATTGCCTTGATTCAAAAAATGTAGGAAAATCCAACCTTTTAAAGACACCAATTTTCTTTGTGAATGAATAATGTATCGTAAATAAATAACTGTTCTTCCTTAAAATACAGGGGGCATAAGTATACACCCCCCCCCCCCAATGTTATATTCCCATAGAGGCAGGCACATTTTAATTATTAAAGGCCAGTTATTTCATGGTTCAGGATACTATGCATCCTGTTAAAGGTCCCTTGGCCTTTGGAATTAAAATTATCATATACCCTTCACCATACATAGACATACATAGGCATGGGAGAACTTTCCATAAAATCATCTCTTAATGCAAATCAAACCAGCTATTAAGCTAACTGAAATCAAACCATGCCAATCAAGTTGAACACGCTTTTATTTCATTTCATTTTATCAATGGAAAACATACACGTGTACAGACAAGGCTAGCAGCAGCCCTGTGTCAGACACCTTTCTGTTGTGCAAAGACATAGAAGACGCCACGCAGCCGCCACGCAACTGAGACGCAACAGAAATGCCCGGCAGTGTGCAGGAGCCCTTAAGCTCTTAAGCATGTCGCTCAACCAAAGTGGACACTCAGTTCTGCTTCTAGAAACGTTTTTATTTAAAATTCATCTAAAGTTCATGTTTTTGAATGTGTGTCATGAAATTTTGTAGGAACCAAATCAAAGAAATGACTGGAATGTGGAAGTGTTGGATCCACGTACCAGCGGACAGACTGCATCACCATCTCTACCGCCACACACCTGGCGTTGCTTTCATTGCACCTGGTTAAATAGGAAATACTACATTGTTTAGGCCAGTGGTTTCCAAAGTCATCGGGAGGGTTCCAGGTGTCCAACAAAAGAGGGAATCATTTATTTTCACTATGATTGCATCCATAAGCAGGGGCGTAGTACAAAATTCTGGGCCCCTGTAGAAAAGCATTCTCTATGGGCCCCTCCCCGCATCCACAGCTATTCATTCTAGCGTCTTTTTGGGTCCTCCTGCCATGAGGGCCCTGGGTACTAAGTCCCCTTTTCCCCCCAGTCCAACGCCCCTGTCCATGAGTAACACAACAGCAGAATATATGACTATTTTGGTCATATGTATTATAGACTTTATGTTGCAAAACTCCTATCAGATGGAAAAACCTGGAACAAAGTCTTCATTTTAGGAACCACTGGTTTATGCAACAGACAATCACACTGTGTAATCAATTTCATTAAATGCGTTCCTTTTATAAAAGTCTCATGCTTTAACTTGCTCAAAACAGCGACTTTAGATCCAGGGGTCTTTTGAAAAGGAGACGAGGTATCTTTCAGCGAGAAAGTCGGCCCCGTCGTCTCTCACTGCTGTCAGATTGCATGAGAGAATCAACTAATCCTGTTTATGGTAAAACAACATGATGCCACATGGTGGGCGTGCAATGCTGGAACTCATTTTTCATTTACGGAAATCGAAGCTCCAGATGCCGTTTTAAAATCACGTTAACTCTTTACGTGTTGAAATACTTTCCATTGAGAGAAGTCAGGTTTATTGTGCCAGCCCTTGTGCAACTAATACCCCCCCCTCTAGGCTACACAGAACGCACACAATCACAACCAGATGTTGCGCTTCTTTTAAAAAGCCCTTGGTTCTCCGAATAGGGCTGCTGCTCTGAGACCAGTTTGGCTCTCTTTTAGTGTTAAGCATCTTATTGATATGTGGTCTTAGCAGTGGTCCTAAATCAGTGCCTCATTTGTAAAGACTCCATTCGTGGACTCATACTCCACCTCCCCGAGCACAGCAGCAGAGAAGCGCACACTGGTCTCCAACCTCCTGAAGCTTTGTTCCAACAGCACAGACCAGTTTTAGACATTAGAGCCATGGAGCATTTGGTCTTGGTGGTTCTGGGTCTGCTGCTGTCTCCCCACTGTCTCCGGGCACAAAGCAGCAGGGCAAACTGCAAGCCGGTGACAGCCAGCTTTTGTCAGGGTGTGGGATACACCACCACCCAGCATCCCACCGGAGCGCTAGGCTTCAACCTGCAGCAGACGGGTCAGATTGTGGAGACGGCTTGCTCGCCGCACGTCGCCGCGCTCATGTGCCGCGTCGTCGTGCCCGAGTGCGGCTCGGAGGACAACAGCTGGATGAAGCCGTGCCGGGCTCTGTGTGAGAAGGTGAAGACAGACTGCGAGTCTGCCCTCAGAGCCAGGAGGCTGCTCTGGCCCACGAGGCTCCGATGTGAAACTCTACCAGAGTCCAACTGTGTGCAGGTGAGTTTTATTCATATCATTTTTTTTATATATATATTTATTGATTTTAGGGGTGGGAATCACCAGACGTCTCCCGATACGATATCATCACGATACTTACGCCACGATACGATATTATTGCAATTTTAAACATATTGCAATATGCTGCAATATATTGCAATTTATAACCTTTTTTCCAACTTCTAATTTTTCCCCAATTTCAAATGACGTCCCCAAAAGGAAACTTTGTCAACATCTGTTTCATCTAAAAAAGAAACATTTCTGTGTTTGTTCATATCACTTCGATACTTCGTCTGCGTATTAATAAAGTATTGTCACTGAAAATATCGTAAGACTATGCTGTATCGATGTTTTTCACCCCACCTGTAAAATATATATATATATATATATATATATATATATATATATATATATATATATATATATGCACACACATACACACACTTTTACTTCCACAAACAAAACAAAAAATGAACAGACAAGAAAACAAAAAACAACAACAATACTAATAAAGTATCATACTGTATATACAAATGCAGGCTGATGCCTGAGCTTATAGACATTTTTCACAGCGGACATGTTAACATGTGATAGTAGGAACAGCAGAGGTGCATTCAAAACCACTAATGACGGCTGCATTCCACTTCGGAGAGGCCCTGGTGGGGTTTTTGCTGACTCACTGAAACAGATTACTGGGACTCTTGATGGAATTGAGCCATCGATCAATTTCAGCTGTGCTTTTCCTTCTGTTTACACGTACATGGTTATTTTGATAAACGGAGACATTTCCCTTCGTTTGAGCCCTTCGTTCACACTCAAACGGAGAATTTGCCCCTGAAAACGAGTCTTTCTAAAGACGGCCAGAGTGGAGATTTATGCGGATTCTGATTGGCTGACGTGGGCTGGAACTTCTCGTTACGCTGCCACCTACAGGTTTGGCGGGCTCTTGACGGCATTGACGGCATATATACACACAGGTACATGTAAACCAACACTTTCTGAAAACTGACAGATGATACTTTTGAAACCGGAGAGGTTGAAATGTTTGTTTATAAAATAGCCGCCCACGTGTCGACGTAGTCTATGACAAGTCAAAATGCTGTCTGCTGTGAAAAATGTCCATTACACCTACCCTTTTTACATGAAAACATCCTCATTTTTTGCATATATTTTTTATATATATGTACATAAACATATATATACGGTGTGTATATATTCACACACAAAAATATATGCAAAAAATTAGGAATTTAAAGACATTCTTGACTGATAAGACAATAATTGTTGTCACATTTGGTCAAAGGTTGCAGAGTTGAGAGAGACTTATCGTTCTTTCTCCTTATGTAACAAGTTGGATATCTCTGCTGGACGGGTCTTAAAAGAGCGGTGGCCAGGCAACTCGGTGTTTGAAATTATGTTTTTTTTTTAATAGCGAGTTTGTCCTTTTGGGAAACACTTAGTGTATGAACACCAGTCCATAGTCTCAGGATCAATCCCTGTGCAATAACCCTGCAACATCAAGCATCCACCTTTCAAGGAAATCATCTAATACAAATTATATTGTCTATGTAAGAAAATGCTTTTTTTCATATGTACATATTCACTTTTTGCACATAGGATCCCATTTGTGTACCAAAAATGTCCAAAAATTCAAAGGGGGCGTGTGTAGTTGGTGAAAACGACAGAATTAAGAGTTTATTTAGACATCACTGATATACGCTCTGGTCCTCCAGGGTCAGGACACCAGGGTAGCTCCAACCCCTCCTGCAACATGTCAGACCATCAGCGTCCCTCTCTGCAAAGACATGCTGTACACGGAGACGGTCCTGCCCAACCTTCTGGGCCACACAACCCAGGAGGAAGCAAGTCTGATGTTACAGACCTTCAGTCCAATTATACAAGTGGGCTGCTCCTCCGACCTGAAGCCTTTCCTGTGCTCCGTCTACACTCCGAAGTGTGTGTCGGGAAGAGCTCAGCCTCCTGCAGGACGCTCTGAAGGCCAGGGCCGGCTGCGGGTCCCTGATGAGCAAGTTTGGCTCTCAGTGGCCAGACGCCCTCAGGTGTGAAGCCTTTACCACAGACTCCTGCGATAAGGTAAGTCTGCTCTTTCTTTACTTGCACTTACATAGGTGTGATTTAAAGCAGTGTTGGGAGTAACGCGGTACAAAAGTAACGCAATTACAGTAATATACCTTTTTGCTGTAACGCAGTAACATAGCGCATTACTAAATTACATTTCGGTAATATTATACCCGTTACAATCTCAGTTACAATGCATTTTGACACTACATTTAGTGTTTTTATTTTTTAACAATAAATAACATTCCTTCACAGGAAAAAGAAAGCCGTGAGCATTATTTCCTGTTGCTGTATTCAATGTTTGAGAATACAGCTGTAAGGTACCTTTTAATTGAGTATTTTCATTTTCTCCTACTTGCCTATTGTGCGTTTTACTTAACTTTTTTTATAGCTTTAGTTAAGACTTCTTTGCATTCATTATACAACATTTTATGAATAATCTATGATGTATTAAAGTGGATAAAGAGCAGACTTTATTGATCCGGTTGAACCTCGCTGCCAAGTCAAACGTCCGGTGTTATTTTGGTGAAAGTAACTCAAAAGTAGTGTAACACATTACAATTCAGAGACAGTAATATTGTAATACAACTGATTACTCTCAAATGCAGTAACTAATAATCTATAATACATTACATTTTGGAGTAACGTCCCCAACACTGATTTAAAGTAATAATCAAAACGGCCTTTTCTCAAGTTTTTGTTCCTTTTTTTAATGGAACAGAGTTTCCGCTTTTTTCAGCGGCTGTGTGACTTTTTGACGCCTTTTTCAAGTATTTTTTTGGATAATTCTCTCAAAGTGTTTTTTTTCGCCTCTTCATGTCAGCTTCAAGGTATTCTGTTATCATTTGGCTTGGAAAACAGTGCAAATAGATAAATTTCCTCCTTTGGGCAGGCACCCCGAATGTTTAATCGCAATCAGAGTCAGAAACACTTTATTGATCCCAGAAGGGAAATTCTGTGTTATATAGCAAGAAGTATATAAATATCAGAGAAGAAATATAGATAAAAGAAATATAAGAAGTGTGGATATGTATGGTATTTACATAGTTAAAGGAATTTTATGATACAGTATTGACATAATTAAGGAACTGTAATGGTGAACAGTGCAATGGGAAAAATTACATTTCAGCATGATTTCATATGTCCTTCTCTAATATGCATGTGTTGATTGTTCATATAATTATTGACAATGCTTCGCAGGGTGTATGACTTTTGAATCTGTCTTTGTGTGTCCTCCCTGATAATGAATGAATGAATAAATAAATAGTAGCAGCAGAGTATTTCACATTGTAATTTAAGCCAGTGTTATTGCACAAAACCGATAATATTGTCCAGTTTAAAACTCACTAAGTGTGTGTGTGTGTGTGTGTGGGGGGGGGGACACTTACAGGGAGGAGTTATAACGTGGCCACAGGCAGGAATGACTTCCTGTGGCGCTCTGTGGTGCATTTTGGGGGAATAAGTCTGTGTTTTCAATGTCTGCTCGTGACAATGCCAGTCAAAATAAGTTTCCTCCAAATAAAATCATGGATGGACAACTTTGTTGTTTTTTGTTTTATTTTAAAGACACTTCACTGATTGATGTTTCTGTTCTTGCAGAGTCAAGACATGAGTTTTCCTCACACATCCTTTGCAACCTGTGAGCCAATCAGTGTTCCTCTGTGCGTAGGCCTGCCGTACACCGAGACCGTCCTGCCCAACGCTCTGGGCCACAGATCTCAGGACGATGCACGCATGGAAATACATCAGTTTTATCCGCTTGTAAAAGTGGAGTGCTCCCCTCACCTGAAGCCTTTCCTGTGCTCCGTCTACACTCCCGAGTGCATGTCAGGAACACCTCGGCCCCCCTGCAGAACGCTCTGCGAAGGCCAGGGCCGGCTGCGAGTCCCTGATGAACAAGTTTGGCTTCCAATGGCCGGAAAAGCTCAAGTGTGAAGCCTTTACCACAGACTCCTGTGAACACGTAAGTGTTACTTCAATGGGAAGATGAACAAATCTTTATGGATTTCCAAGCCGTTGGGGAACTGATTATATGTTGTTCTTTTGACACGTTTTCTTTAGATGTGGCCAACTCCTGAAATATATTTTAATTTTTTTTATTTTAACTTACTTAAAGTATAAAAGTAGCCTTGCGAATGAGAAGAATAACTGACAGCTAGCAAATCTTTGAACATGAAGTCTTTAATAATAATAAATGATACATGTCAGGCTCCTAATGTTTTCTTTATTTTCAATCATGTCCATAATACTACGCTAACGTTACCGCCACCAAGCTGCAATGATTTGCCGCCAAAACTGTTAAGTCGTCTTGTAGCGGTGAGGAAGTGCAACGTGTATTCCCATCCGATTAGTTCCAACTGTAAAGTAACGAGCCAGTTTTGTAGAATGTAAGGAGTAGAAAGTACTGATATTCGTGTTAAAATGTGAGTAAAAGTAAAAAGTCGGCACTAAAATAAATAGTAAAGTAAAAAATATCTGAAAAATTGAGAAAACTTGAGTACAGTATCAAAGTATTTGTACTTTGTTACTTCCCATCTCTGCAAAATCGTTGAACTTGTTGAGTATGTAGTGCAGAGTCTGCGATTTGGGACTCGACCACAGTGTGCCCTTGTGTTTTGTTCCAGTATGGGGTGGGCAGCAGCGGGGGGTTCTGTGAGCCGATCACCATACCGATGTGCCAGGGCCTCTCCTACAACCAGACCATCACTCCTAATCTTCTGGGACACACGAGCCAGAGAGACGCGGTGATGAAGATGTCCTTCTTCAACTCCATGGTGCAGACTATGTGCTCGGTGGACATCCGGCTGTTTGTGTGTACGGTGTACGCCCCCCAGTGCGTGGCGGGGGAGGTGCAGCGGCCCTGCAGGTCCTTCTGCGAGAGGGCCAAACAAGGCTGCGAGGGTCTGATGAACAGCTTTGGCATTTCCTGGCCAGACGAGCTGCAGTGCAACTTATTCCCAGAGGAAATGTGTATATCAGTAAGTAACCCATATCAGAAGAGGTCAGCGTGATGATGGAAACTAGATTTTCTATTGGATTCATCTCTGCTTATCTATCTTTACATGACTTCTTCCTTTTCTTTTACAGGAAGACAGAAGGCCTGATGTAAGTCTCTTCAAAGCTTTACAAATACCTCAAAAATACAACATCTATATTTTATATTTGTTGGTGATGAAGATTGTATTTAAATGTACATTACCACAGTATTACCCATAGGAAAACTGTGTTTCTCATCTGTTGTTCAATCTCGTCTCTTGAGATCAATTTGAGCTTCTCGTATTCATATCATTCTGTGATCATTTGTAAGTAAGACAAAGGAGGTTGAATTGAGAAAACCATTTGAGCAATACTTGAGAAGTGGGATAAACAGAGGAGATCTCATAATTGTATATCCCTGATCTCAATTATGTCTTGAACTAAGACATAATTGAGATCAGGGATATACAATTATGTCTTGCTCCTAAGGGTCCCTTAGGAGAAGTAACTCAGAAACAAATGATCACAGAATGATATGAATATGAGAAGCTCAAATTGATCTCAAGAGACGAGATTGAACAACAGATGAGAAACACAGCTTTCCTATGGGTACTTCTGAAATGTATCCACAAATTTACTGACTTCTCTTTGTGTATCGCATCGTGTGCTTGAATGATACAAACTTCACAGGAACCCTCTGGTAAAAACATTGCTTTTAGTGGTCGTAAACTCCACATGGTACCTTTTAATTGACACTAAAGACTTAAGTGCTAAAGACTAAAGATTGCTAAAGACTAGCCGCAGGAATATTAGTTTTGGAGCACATACAATGTTCTGGGGAGAGAAATCCCTTTGTGTGATAAAGCTGAATATATTGCACTTTGTGTATTTCACGTATTATCAAGTATTTCCATTGTGTGAAGCAGATCTTTGTCCATCTAACATCTGTCCTTGTTTCCAACAGACGCTGATTGCTGAAGGCGTCCTTGCTAAGCTTAACGCCGGTGGCTACTCTGTTCGTGGCAAATGTCAGTTTATTTTCCACTCATTTTAACAACACTACATGATCAGCTGAATGAGAAGTTTTTAAAGTGGAACTGTTGTGCTTTTCTGTGTTTCCTGTCATATCTATGATGTCATTATGTTGGGTTTTCGTGTTAAACCTGGCTCCAATTAACGAGGTAAACGTATTTCAGAGAAATCCCCGTGAGCTAACCCATTCAGATTTCCTTAAAGATTATTTTTTTGGGGCTTTTCCGACTTTAATGGACAGGACAGCAAGGTGAGAGAGAGGGTGAAGACATGCAGAAAATCATCACGGGTCGGACTCAAACCCTGGACCTCTGCGTCGAGGCATAAGCCTCTATGTAAATGTGCGCCTGCTCTACCCACTGAACCAACCCGGCCACACACATTCAGATTTCCAACTGTTCTGGACCAGCTTTCTCCGGCCTTCTATGATTGGTCATCTGCTCCGGATAGGCAGGACTGGAGTGTTTTTTTTAAGCTACTGCGATGTTAACATTGCTAATGTTAACATCAACATCAACAGCAATAAAAGATGTAATCTTGGCGGCCAATGTTAAATTCTCCCCAATTCCGGGGCACATTACTCCTGAAACATTACTGGTTGTGTAATATTTGGTTTAGAAGCCTTTACTGGTGATTTTTGACTGTAGAAAGAGCTGCTATATTCCATTAGCATCCACTGCTAACTACAGTAGCTGGGCGCTAACACCAGTGAGTTGTAATCTTGGCGGCCAATGATGGTGATTTCTCCCCAATTTTTTGAGTCACATTACTGCTGGGACATGTCCGGCTGTGGAGTATTTGGTTTAGAAGCCTTTAGGTGTGATTTTTCACAGTAGTGAGTCCTGCTCTATAACGCAGTCAGTCTCAGGCTCCAGAGTGAAACAACAGCGGAGATTTCATAGACTCGCGGACATGCGCTGACCAATCAGAGCAGACTGGGTTTTTTCGGGAGGGGTAAAGAGACAGGCGCTCCAACAGAGCGTCTGATACAGAGGGTGAATACAGGTGCAGCAGCCATGGGCAGTATGAGACCAATAGTGTTCCATCCATCCATCCATCTTCATCCGCTTATCCGGTATCGGGTCTCGGGGGCAGCAGCTCCAGCAGGGGACCCCAAACTTCCCTTTCCCGAGCCACATCAACCAGCTCCGACTGGGGGATCCCGAGGCGTTCCCAGGCAAGGTTGGAGATATAATCTCTCCACCTAGTCCTGGGTCTTCCCCGAGGCCTCCTCCCAGCTGGACGTCCCTCCACCTAGTCCTGGGTCTTCCCCGAGGCCTCCTCCCAGTGTGTCCCCAATAGTGTTGTTGTTTTTAATTAAAGCATGTAAACATGTTCTAGTAGAATCACAAAATATAAATAGGAACCTGAAAATGCCATATAATAGGTCCATTTTAAACTCATGAACATATTTATTTTCCCCAATACAGCTCTGAGTCTCAAGACGGCCCGCCTCCTGTTGACCCTCATGGATGTATCCATTGCAACTGCTGGTTCTGTTCATCTGCTGAGTATTTACAGCCACATTTAGTTAATACATTGACTTCTGTGTATCAACCTAGGGTAGAAAACTGGTTCTGAATGCCCTGGATACAATATGTGATTTTTGTATTCTTCATTTGGCTGTAATAGGAGCCATTATGCAATAAGTTGTTGCGCTTTATGTCTTCAAACATTTAAATTCGTTAATCAGCACTCTCAGGCAGACAAGACTGGAGACCTGGATGTGGTGGAGGTCTTCAAACTGGAGCATTACGTGGCTGCTACCAGGAGGGAGTACGTGGAGAACTACGAGAAGAGGATCCCACCCTCCATCACGCAAACCCAAATGAAAAAGATTCTGTCTGGCCGGGGTAATGCATTGTTTCTTTAACTCGGCCTAAAGGCTTGAAAAACCAAAAAAGACATTAACTGAGTCAGTGAGTCTGGTTTCATTTGCTTTTTATGTCTTGTTGTCTTCGTCTTGCAGATTTCGATCTAGACGATGAAACCTTCAGAGTTCTGTGGTACGAGTACAACTCCGAAGGTGGGATCAACTACGATGAGTTTGTGGCCATTCTGACAAAACTTCATATCCTCAGAGGTAATTTAACAGTTCCACACTACATACTACATAAGTACAATTTTGACACTTTTTTTACTGCATCTTCTGCTACTTTATACTTCTACTCCACAATTCAGAGGCAAATGTACCATTTACTCCACTGCAAGTATGTATGAGTTTACTGTGACAATCGCTGCTGTGTCTGAGAAACACATCTCGGACGAGCCCCCAATTTGTGTTGGCCTCTGAGGCCTTTAAGGCTTATTAAACCAAATTAAATACAGATTGACCGAATTAAAATGATTATTAAGGTGTGGGGCGTGGTTGTTAGTATAGTCAGTGGTGTACGTGTGCAGAGAAATCATTGCTGCACAGCACCCAGGCTTAAATAACCTGGGACCACTCAGGTGTTTCAGGTTACACTAACAATTAAGGTGCAGACTCAGCAGAGCCCCCGCTAACTCACACAGCCGACAAGACACAGCAGGCTGTCATCATCACACTATTTTTTCCTTATTGTGATTAAATAATTACAACTGTACATGAATGTGACACCTTGTGTACGTTTTGTGTCAAATTCAATAAGTTTTTAAGGTTTTAAATTTGCTTCCTGTCTCAGATCGTTTCCAGGCTCATCTGCTGAGTTTGCCGTGTGACTGCCAAGTTGCCAGTTTCTCTCTCAAGCAGGTGAGTGTAAATGTTTTCATTAATACTGTTGTACGGCCCAAACGCCGTTTACTTACCTGCATGTGAACCTACAGATACATATTTTAGTGGAGTATAGTCTCACCTAACTGCTGAAAAGAAATAGTCTGCAATGTATATGTTTGTAATGGAATAAACATTATTATTACTTGGCACTTCCAAATAGCTGCAAGCACGCAGGTCGGCAACAAGCAGCTTCTTTAGATAGATAGATAGATAGATAGATAGATAGATAGATAGATAGATAGATAGATAGATAGATAGATAGATAGATAGATAGATAGATAGATAGATAGATAGATAGATAGATAGATAGATAGATAGATAGATGGGTAGATACTGTAAATACTGTAGATAGATACTGTAGATAGATATTTATTGATCCCAATAAAATGGGAAATTAAATAAACTCCAAATGAACTGTCTCTTTAAAGGAGAATTCTGGTCAATTTCAACACGTGGCTCTGTTGTTTGTACATGTGGAGGTCTGGCAGTAGAGAGAAAAATGAAACCAATCGGTGCTGCCTACACCTTGTTATCCTCCTGCTAGAGTTAGCTCCCAATAGTCTTAAACAGGGCAAGTTTTAAGCCTTCTCCACAGTTATATTATTAAACACATTCATGTATTTTTTCCAGGGCTGCGTGTTAACATGTTCACGTGTTATTACATACAGTAATTATTTTTATTCTCTTTTCAGTTCATGAAATCAGCCTTACTCTGAAGATCAAACAGGAGCAGAGAAGGGAAATTAGTACCACAGATGTTTAAAGCTGTTGGGGCCATATATGTGCTTATGATCATCTTCCATTAACAGAACATTAAACACTGAAAATAAGCTGTTGTGTGTCTGAGCCTTCTGATCTATATTTGTACTTTTGTTGTATGTAAGTTTATATATATATATATATTTTTTTCAGATCACTTCTACTTATTTTGATACATGTTTACATCTCATTTGGTCCTCATATTGCAAGAACACTTTGCTAATGTACATTTCTAAGTCTGTTTCCCATTTACAGCTGGTCACCTCTTAGTTTATACTTTATTGTATCAGTGTATTACAAGCATACAAGTTAAATGAAAAAGTACAGAAAAAATTTAACTTAATTTCAACATGTAGATTAGATAGGTTAACTTATAGTACATCATCCATAGTTCAGTAACACCTCTAACAAGCAGTGGGTCTTAAACCTGGCTTACATTGCAAAGTTGTATTGGAGTCATAATGAAAGTAAAAAGAACTTAAAAAAAACTTAAAACAATAGATAATAATAATAAAAATAAATAAATAAATAAAGGGCTCATTAATATAAACATGGGCTATCACCTTCTTTTAGCTGAGGTAAAGTGCCTGAATGGAAAGAGGAATACGAGCGTTTTTGTATCTGTTTAAGAGCCAAGGGGGTGCCAAACGTAAGATGGTAATAACATGTATTCTCTGTACAGAGGGTGAGTGGTGGGTGTCCTTGCAAATATGCATGGCATTTTAAAAAATGTCAGTAAGGCTACTGAACTTCACACTTCATTTTTAAAAGCGCATTTTGATCCTTGATGGTGAAGTTTCCAAACCCGCAGATGTTCGAGAGGGGTTAAGAGGATCCAGTATTTTGACCTAGGACACAACAAATGTTCCTCAAAGTGTAGAGCTTCTTAAATCTGCATCCACTGCAATAAAGCATCCACTGCTACCGAGCATTCACTGCTACAAAATAGGTCTTATTAGAACAATGCATCAATAGACAAATGTTATTCACAGCAGGTCTTTTTTCTGGCATGTGGTGTTTCTAAAATGTAGCAAAATGCACTTCTTAAATAGAGCATACGTTGATCACAGATGTTAGCCAATTAACACTCAGCTCTCTAAGCTTTTTCATCTATGACATATTCTACCTCTTTTCCACTGCTGCAAATTTCTTTTATTTGTTGTGTCGACCCCAGCCTTACTACCACTAGTTGTCCCTGTGTTTGTTTGCTGGGGTCTCTTGTGTAGTGATTGACCGATTTGATCAGCCGGCCGATATATAGGGTCGATATTTGTGTTTTTACATGTACCGCATTGGTCAATACGCGGGTGTTGCGTCCCCCGATAGTTTTTTTTCCGGCATTACTTCTTAAATCTGCATTCACTGCAATAAAGCATCTACTGCTACCGAGCATTCACTGCTACAAAACAGGTCTTATTAGAAACAATGCATCAATTGACAAATGTTATTCATAGCAGGTCTTTTTTCTGGCATGTGGTGTTTCTAAAATGTAGCAAACTGCATTTCTTAAATAGAGCATACGTTGATCACAGGTGTTAGCCGATTAACGCTCTCTAGGCGTTTTCATCTATGACATATTCTACTTCTTTTCCACTGCTGCAAATTTCTTTTATTTGTTGTGTCGACCCCAGCCTTACTACCACTAGTTGTCCCTTTGTTTGTTTGCTGGGGGGTCTCTTGTGTAGTGATAGACCGATTTGATCAGCCGGCTGATATATCGACACGGCTGCATGTTTTTTTCTGAATGAGTTGTATTGCTTAAGTTATGTTGTTTTTGATTATCGATTTTGGTTGTTTACTAAAATAAATGTTATCGTTTGGCAGCCTACCATCATGTTCTCTCCGTTTTTGTCGCAGCCTAAGAGTCGGGTTGTGAGAAATTGGGGCTCGTCCGGGATTTAATTGGGTGCTATTTCTAGCTCCTGTTGTCAGCAGTTGACTCTCCTGAGCTTGCACAGGCTGCATGTTTTTTTCTTATAAATTATTAATTTATTATTAATATATTTATTTATTAATTAAGATATATTGTTTTCAATTACTTATTTTGTTTGATTAAAAAAAATGTATTATCAATTATTAATTAAGTTATCCTTGCGCAGCCTGCTCTTGCTCCTGTTCTGAGCCAGGTTCTGACATCCCGGATGAGCCCCCATTTGTCACAGATGAGAAAACGAGGGTAGGCTGCTAAAGGTCAACATTCATTTAGTGTCTAGTGGCAGGGAGGCTCCCAAACCCACTCAGAAAAGGAAAAGGAGACTTTGTTTTACTGTATCTTACACAAAGACACTGACGAGTTGAACGCATCCATCTTAATCCTGAAGGCAGGATAGACCGGCTCGGTGAATGTGGTGTGAAAGGTGTGGATGTGGGTTAGTTTATCAGAGGAGATTCTGTAGAAGGACAGAGTGCCAGCAGGCCAGTCTAGGTACACTCCTACTCTGCTCAAGGGGGGGATATTGATGGACACTTTGTTGTTACTGTGCAGGATTGAGTAGCCATTTTTGGAGCAGCTCAGACTCCAGGACTGATCGTTCCTTCCAAGACAGCAGTCGTCACTCTCTCCTCTCCTTTTGATTCCTTTGTAAGCCACTGCTATATAAACATGGCCTTCCCACTCGACCTCCCAGTAACAGCGACCGGTCAGACCATCGGTACACAGCAGCTGTTTCCAGTAGTCAAATCTCTGTGGACCATCAGAATATGACTGTGTTTCTTTTCTTGCTGTCACCTTCCTGTTGTTGTCAGATAATTTGAGCTTCCTGTTTGCTGTGTTTGGGTCCAGTGTGAGTTTACAGGCGTCTGATGGAAAGAACAGTTAAAATAAATATTTATATGAAAGTCAGAAACAAATCACACAAACTGAAGTGAAGTGCAGATTGCAGAAATATAAAAACAAATATGTGGCTTTTCCACAACTAGTAGTATTTAGATCATTATTTACTGTAATAAGCATATGTGGATTATCTGGTTGTTACCCCCTCTCCGCTGCAGTCTCCTCGGCTCCATAGCTTTATAACGGAGCTGGCTAGCTAACTGGAGCTAACCCCTAATCAGAGCTAATCATTGCTAACAGAGCCTTCAGTTCTCCGTGCCTGTATCCATTAACTGCATGTATGGTCTCAAGCCCGAATAAGACCCTTCATTTCCGGGCTGGGACACAGAATCATACAGTTTGAAGTAATTATTGGACTTTAACTTATCATCGCACCTTCAGTAATGTAGCTGTCCTCAATTTAGGTAATCATATACATGTCATCTGCGGTTCTTCCTGCATCCACCGTGTGTGATTGTGTGTGTTTGTGTGAGCGCGTCAGCTGACGGAATTGAAACAGCAGCAACTTTCAGCGACTTATTATAGTGAAACGTTACAGCGTACATTGATGTTAAAATGTGTCCATGTTGGCAGGACGTATTTTGCTGTACACACGTCTTGTCTTCATATCAGAAACAAGGAAATTAATTTGACCCGTTCTCACTCCTGATTGGTCAGTGGCTGCACGTGGGACTGCTGGGATTGTTGCGAGTTATGAAAATATGATAGGGGGTCCCGGCTGTCAATCTTCCAGTGATGCTGGCCCCTGATTGGTCCGGGCCAGTATGCAACTGCTTACTCTGCTTACCGATAGTTACGCGTCTGAATCACTCAATTCTCATTGGCTACCTCCCAATGTGGCAGGTAGATTGACAGAGTTACCCGCCAATTGCAAAATTCACCCGCATTTTGCAGGTGGGCGGGTGTTAATTTCATGCCCTGATTCAGATACATATCTTTGGGGGTTTGAGGGGGCCAGTGTTGCTGTATTTCACAGAAGGGGCGTGACAGTGAAAGATTAAAAAAACAATGTGAGAGTAGTGGTAGCAGTTTCAGACAGAATAGCTGATGAAAATGTGTACTACCTCTTCTCATTATTAAAAAAACCCACTTACACTTCCTCAGACCAGCTTTCATTGACTGTGGTCCACCATGCTCCAACCTGGTGCAAAAGACAAAGTCAGATTAGCACTTAAGTACTAAACAACTTTTGTTTTCTCACTGTGACTTCCTGACTCAAACAAACTCAACCTACACCCTTGTCTCACCATACCTGAGAGTTTCCAGTCTCCAGCTTGGATCCTCCAGTCCAGCAGAAAGCAGCTTCACTCCTGAGTGTCCTGGATGATTGTAGCTCAAGTCCAACTCTTTCAGATGGGAGGGGTTGGAGCTTAGAGCAGAGGCCAGAGAAGCACAGCCTTCCTTTGTTATCAGACAGCCTGACAGTCTATACACACACACACACACACACACACACACACACACACACACAGTATTTTACTTGTTCCTGCTTTTTATGGGAACGTCTTTTGCAATTCCATCTATCCTTTGTCATCGGCCTTTCCGGATTCGGGTTGCAGGGGCAGAAGCTCCAGCCCCAAACTTCCCTTTCGAGAGCCACATAAACCAGCTTTGACTTCAGGATCCAGAGACGTTTCCCGGCCAGGGTGGAGATATAATCTCTCCACCTAGCCTTCCCCGAGGCCTCCTCCCAGCTGGACGTGCCTGGAAAGTGCCTAGGGGGCATCCTTACCAGATGCCTGAATCCTTTGCGGGGGACAGTTTGACACAAAGGATAAGCAACTCTACTCCAAGTTCCTCATGCATGACTGAGCTTCTCACCCTATCTCTAAGGGAAACACCATCCATCCATCTTTGTCCGCTTATCCGGTATCCGGTTGCAGGGGAAGCAGCTCCAGCAGGGGACCCCAAACTTCCCTTTCCCGAGCCATATTAACCAGCTCTGACTGAGGGATCCCAAGGCGTTCCCAGGGCAGGTTGGAGATATAATATATAATATAATATGGAGATATAATCCCTCCACCTAGACCTGGGTCTTCCCCGAGGCCTCCTCCCAGCTGGAAGTCCCTCCACCTAGTCCTGGGTCTTCCCCGAGGCCTCCTCCCAGCTGGACATCCCTCCACCTAGTCCTGGGTCTTCCCCGAGGCTTCCTCCCAGCTGGACGTGCCTGGGACACCTCCCTAGGGAGCCCCCCAGGAGGCATCCTTACCAGATGCCCGAACCACCTCAACTGGTCCTTTCAACGCAAAAGAGCAGCAGCTCTACTCCGAGCTCCTCTCGGTTGACTGTGCTTCTCACCCTATCTCTAAGGGAGACACCAGCCCTCTTGAGGAAAGCCATTTTGGCCGCTTGTACCCCGGATCTCGTTCTTTCCGTCATGACTAAGAGAAATGCCAAAACACCATTTTTGCTGCTTGCATCTGGTATCTGAGTCTTTTAGTCATGACCCAACCTCCATGGCCACGGGTGAGTGTAGTAATGAAAAATTGACTGGTAGATCAAGAGCTTTTGCCGTCTCTGCTGCTCCAATTCTGCAGCCAATCTCCTGCTTAGTTGGTCCCTCACTCACGAAGAACCCAGAGCTGCTTAAACTTCTTTATTTGAGGTGAAGACTCATGCCCTACCAGCAGTAGGCACTCTATTGGTTTCCTGCGGAGAACCATGGCCTCAGATTTGGAGGTACTAATCCTCATCCCAGCCCCTTTATACTTGGCGGTGAACCGGTGATTGCTGAAGGTCACAGGCCGATAATGCCATTAGGACCACATCATCTGCAAAAAGCAGCAATGAGATCACCAGCCCATCGTACCGCTCCCTTCCTCACCACCACTACGCCTTGATGTCCTGTTTATGAATACCACAAACAGGATAGACAAAGCAACCCGCTCCTAAAACAAGTCTGACTTACTGCAAAGAACCTGGACAGAGCTCTCATTTGGACGTACAGGGATTGGAAGCCCGAGAAGGGACCCCTCACCCCATTCTCCCGCAGCACAACCCACAGTATTTCCAGGGGCCCCCAGTCTTAGGCTTTCTCCAGATCCCACGGAGACCCTGTCATAAACCTTCTCTAGATCCACACAACGCATGTAGACCAGATTGGCATGCTCCCAGGCCCCCTACCAAATCATTGCTTTTACAATTATCTTTTGTAAACCGGAGTTTTGTGAAAAACAAGGCTTGGCATCATCCCTGCTTTCCCTTAAACTCTACTCTAACTACAGGTGGAGTTCACCAAACACAACTCTGGTCATGACTCTTTTGTGTAAATAAATATTTTTATTTTAATAAAGTCCATTAAAGTCCCCAAGAACTAGAATAGCAAGTTATTATCTGGAAATATATTACATGTAACAAATCTGCTGAACGTACTATGGTAATCTGTTAAATAAACTGATGAATCCTGACCTGAGAACTTCCAGTCGACAATGTGGACTCTTCAGTCCATTGCAGAGCAACTTCACTCCTGAATCCTGGAGGTTGTTGTGACTCAGGTCCAGTTCTTCCAGACAGGAGGACTGGGAGCTCAGAACTGAGGACAGAGCTTCACAGCTTTTCTCAGACAGATTGCAGCAACTCAGTCTGAAGAAGAATTACCAACAAAAATAACTAAGATTTGTTTTTCATGTTAATACATTTAATGTATGTAGTTAGTTTTTAACTTACAGAGCTTTAGTGGAGTATTTCACCACTGGCAGCAGCCTCAGAAGAGCATCCTCTGAAGCAGAGTATTTCTTCAGGTCAAACACGTCCAGATTGTTTTCAGAAGACAGCAGGATGAAGCCCAGAGCTGATAACTGAGCAGAACAGAGTTTTTCTGGTGACAGACTTCCTAAACTCAGGCATTTTTGGATTTCCTCCACTATCGAAGGATCATTCAGTTCATTCAGACAGTGGAACAAATTGATTATTCTCTCTGGAGACAGATTTTCACATATCTTCTTCTTGATGTATTGGACTGTTTCCTGATTGGTCAGTGAGCTGCTTTCTGTCTGTGTCACCAGGCCTTGTAGGAGAGACTGATTGGTTGACAGTGAAAGACCCAGGAGGAAGCGGAGGAACAGGTCCAGGTGTCCATTTGGACTTTGTAAGGCTTTGTCCACAGCATTCTGGTAGAAGACTTCAGGTCTGATTCTGAACAATTTAAACCACAGGGAAGTAGATTTATCCTCTGACAGCAGGTTGTCACCAAAGTTAAAGAACCTCAGATGGACATAAAGAGCAGCCAGAAACTCTTGAACACTCAGATGGACAAAGCAGTATACCTTCTCCTGGTACAGTCCTCCTTCCTCTTTAAAGATCTGTGTGAACACTCCTGAGTACACCGAGGCTGCTGTGATATCGATGCCGCACTCTGTCAGGTCCACTTCATAGAAGATCAGGTTGCCTTTCTGCAGCTGCTCAAAAGCCAGTTTTCCCAGAGACACAATCATCTTCCTGCTATCTGGAGTCCAGTATGGATCTGTCTCAGCTCCTCCATCGTACTTGATGTTCTTCAGTTTGGACTGCACTACCAGGAAGTGGATGTACAGCTCCGTCAGGGTCTTGGGCAGCTCTTCTCCCTCTCTGGTCTTCAACACCTTCTCTAGAACTGTAGCAGTGATCCAGCAGAAGACTGGGATGTGACACATGATGTGGAGGCTTCGTGATGTCTTGATGTGGGAGATGATTCTGCTGGCCTGCTCCTCTTCTCTGAATCTCTTCTTGAAGTACTCCTCCTTCTGTGGGTCAGTGAACCCTCTGACTTCTGTCACCATGTCAATACACTCAGGAGGGATCTGATTGGCTGCTGCGGGTCGAGTGGTTATCCAGATGCGAGCAGAGGGAAGCAGTTTCCCCCTGATGAGGTTTGTCAGCAGCACACACACTGAGGTGGACTCTGTAACATCAGTCAGGATCTCAGTGTTGAGGAAGTCCAGAGGAAGTCGGCACTCATCCAGACCGTCAAAGATGAACACAACCGGAAACTCTTCAAACCTGCAGATTCCTGCTTCTTTGGTTTCGCTAAAGAAGTGATGAACAAGTTCCACCAAGCTGAACTTCTTCTCTTTCATCACATTCAGCTCTCTGAAGGTGAATGGGAATGTGAACACTATGTCCTGGTTGGCTTTGCCTTCAGCCCAGTCCAGAGTGAACTTCTGTGTAAGGACTGTTTTCCCGATGCCAGCCACTCCCTTTGTCATCACGGTTCTGATTGAAGGTTTAAAGATGTCTTCACATTTGATTGTTGTTTCTTGTCTGTCTGGTTTCCTGAATGTTGTTTCAATCTGTCTGAACTCATGTTCATCATTGACCTTTGCAGTCCCTTCCTTGTTGATGAACAGTATTGTGTAGATCTGATTCAGATAGGATGGGTTTCCTGCTTTAGCAATCCCCTCAAACACACACTGGAACCTCGTCTTCTGATTCGATTTGAGTTTACGTTGGCACACTGCAGCAAGATATTCTACAAGGAAATATGACAAATAATGCATTGGATTACATTAGATGGAACAGGTCTATTTCAAGATTCTATTTCAATGATTGCATAACATTAACACATAATTTAGAAAGCAATAACTATTTACATATTCAACAAATTAGACTAAAAGGTGACACAGATACAGAAAATATATCTATATATATTTGACAATTTCAGGGTAGTAATGCTGCGTTCCAGGCAACCTGTAACTCGTGTTTTCGCAACCTTCTACCCATCAAAGTGCCCTGGAACCGCAGGCAAACCCGTAACGTACTACTCGTGAACTAGTACCAGATTGTTGTTACTCTCTGCTACAGTTTTGACGTCACACACACATAAACAGTAATGTCGACCCCTGTTGATGCCGTATAAATAAATAAATAAATAGGCAAAGTAAAGTAATTCCGCACAGTGTAATCAAAACAATACACATACGATTGTGTACTACTACAGGTTATGTTTATTAAGAAAAGCCCAAAATATGTTGCAGACTAGAAATCGCTAGTATCAACTAGCGCTAGCTAACGTCAACGAGAGGTAGCCGCTAGCTAACGTATCGCTAGCTAACGTATCGCTAACTAACGTATCGCTAGCTATCGCTAGCTAGAAGGGTTTCTCGTGACTTTGCCTGGAACGCTACCAAGTCGTGACTTGAAGTTGTAACTTACGGGCTAAAAATTGTGTCTGGAGAGCAACATTATTAGGGTTACACAATATGAGTGAAACGTTCATATCAAATATGATATTACTTGCAATAAATAAAAAGATATTAAAATCTACTCAGTTCTGCCTTTCTGCTGCTTTCAGTATTCTGCTAAAATACAACAAATTGCTGGTTGAATTTAAAATGAATGAAAGGAATGCATAGCCATGATGTGCTTTGTCAATTAAATCTGTTTTTTTGCCAAATATTAACGGTTCAGCAGATAAAATACCTGATTACCTGGAGCCCAAATGTTATTAACATCTTAACCGTAATACTATACTATGATCCAGACTACTGATACAGTTATCTTATTATAAATGTCAACACTGTTTGCGCCCAACTCCTGATAAATCCTATAAGACTAGGACTATCTAAAGTTAATTCTTGTTTGTGTAGTTTGTTAGATCATTGTTCTGTTTTGGGCATCCTAATGCTGAGCTGTACTATACATGTCCTGTTGCACTCATAATGATCTCATCAGAGCCAAAACTCAAGTAGCTTTGTGGGCGGATCTCGGGCGTTGTTGCTATAATACTTATGATTAGCCCACCCTTAGCTACAGTAGTAACTGGATGAAACACGGTTAAAATGCTGACAGCTAAACGGTGTAAAAGTGTGACTGTATTTTTGTAGAAGATTCATCAGCAGAATGTACAACCGTCTGCCGCTAAAGCTATGAGCTAAAAGACCCAAACTAGCTCTGGTCACTACTGTTGTCAACCTCGTGGTGCATTCAAAGTTATTGTAAAAAAACCAAACTTTTCTCATCTGTTTTTGTAGTTTAACAGCAATTTACTGGTGAAAGAAGAAATTATTGTTAACATTTTTAAATTCCCACCCTTTTTGGAGCTGATTGGAAAATGTATCTGATCCGTGACTCCAAACGGTTATCCCAACCGTGAGTTTGTGACTTGTTGCTCCCCTATTTGAGAGGGATTGGAAGTTATATCGCAAGCTATTCTCTCATTCTCTCATTGCCAAGCCTGGCAACTTAGCGTTGAGCCTTGGCTTTACTCAGATATTTAGTATATATTTAGTATATTAATTGGAACTTGGATCCTAGCTCTTGCATTTTTGGTGTTTTATTGCTGTTTAAATGTAGGCTAATAAGTGGCTGAAGTTCTTAAATTAGGCCGGACTTCTGGAATTTTAACTTCCATATTGGCCATCTAATAAAAGCGTTAACTCTGATGATACCCCTCCGAGTTTAATTAAGTCATCAAAAATTTTGAAAGGTTTACAGGAGGACATAGTTGCTTACAGTGATTCAATGAGGAGTGTTAAGTGTTGCAGATACTTGGTACATTGTCTAAGGCCAACATGGGCTCTTGATGTAACCCCCCAACCACATCTAAATTCTAATGAGCTGGACCAACAGCTTTAGACAGTGTGCACAGTCAAAAATAATATACAGATCAGATGCAGATGTTGCACACCATATTTACAGTCTCTTACTGTTCTGCAGAGAGTCAGCAAGCTCCTCCTGCTTTATTCTCCTCAGGAAGTGCAATGTGATCTTCAGAAATGCTTCTCTGCTGCTCCTCCTTTGCTCTTCCTCTTCCTCTTCACCATCAACCACCTCCTCGTCCTCACCTTGGCTCTTTAAGATTTCTGTGTAATCTGGACTCAGAACCCTTTGAATCTTCTTTAGCTCGTTCTTCACAAAGACAACAATGTTCTCCTCAAGAAGCTGGAATAAAAAAATAATAATTTAGCTTATATTTGTAAACTTCATTCTCAAATTCTCAATACTTAAGTCCACAATTAATACTATGACATTCTGAAAAATGTGTTTCTGTCTCACCAAGAGGTATTTACCCTTCCGCTCAAAAACTGTACTTAACCTTTCTAACCCGACTCTTTCAGAATCCTTGCTAGCAATTTAACTGTCCAACAGGAAGTTGTAAATACACGACGCTCCACTTCCCGGAAAATTTCGTCAGATGTCCCACTTTTCGGCTGGATGTCCATCACCTTCCGCTTTCTTTGTGTTGGCGTTCTAAACTCTGGTGGATTTTTGAGGACTATGGTTAACTGCACCTCAGATCTCTGCAGGGTAAATCCAGACAGCTAGCGCCACTGTGTCTGTAATTGGACACCAATCGCTGCTATTGGCCATATTCGGACACCTCCGACCTGACGCACTTTCCAGACCTTCCTCGGCAATGCTGTGGAGGAAGGTCTGGCAACGCAAGACTAGGAAGGTCCCTACCCAAAGGGTCGTAACCAAGGCAGTTGCTTAACTTGCTAACTAGCTAATGGATACTTGTTTATCCTTGTCAAGAGAACCTCTATTTCCTCTCACTAACTTATACAAAGGGGCCTTCTTGGTCAGTGATAGAAAAGTGTGCAGCGGTGACTAGATCTAGGTCCTGTTTGTTATTAGGTAGTTTGACTATGTAAACCAACAGCTAGACAAACCACAATGTCTTGTTTTCTGTTTCTACATGTGTTAAACACAAGTTAAAGGTGGACGTGTGCAGTACAGACCATAAATATGGAGTCCAGGTCTGTTCCATGACCAACTTCTGGCATCTCCTGTTGAACTCTGTGGTGAAAACACTGTTATTGTTATTCTTTATTTTATAAAGGACAACACACAATAATTTACATTTCTGTGAATGTGCCAGTGTTAGTTAGTGTAATTTTTTAACTGTAGTCCTTTGGCCAGATGATTTTAGACACCATACAGACAGCTAGAGCAACAGCTAGAGAAACAAATACGCTTTCTCAGTCAGCCATGCAGAGCTACAGGAAGCAGCAGGACATTAGCACAGTTACACATCAACAGTAGCCCCACTCAGTATAAGAAGCCATGCAAGCATCAAAACTCAGGCAAGCAACACAGACCCAAGCCATCAAAGCAGTAATAAAAGGATAAAATAGGCTAAATCACTCATGAGAGAGGTGTTAATACAGCACGGGTTAAAACATGATCCAATAGCAATGACAATTGGACTGATTTTGAGTGAAACTGAACATTGAACAATGTAAGTAGAAACATACACCAGTGCCTTGAACACAGAGCTTGTGAAGAAGAAACTTGGCTCTCTTGCTTACTATCTTGCAATTTGGGTGAAAGCAAAAGTTTAATAAGAGATTAGATTTTATGTAGTCACGTGAGAAACACGTACAGTACATTTGCTTTCTTTGAAAGAGTGAAATGTAAAGATTTATATGATTCTCACATCTGAGGGATAATTACTGAGCTGAGTCCAAAGGAAAATAAGAAAGTAAGATAGATAAAGTAGACGTATAGATTAAAATGAAAAATAATGAAGAGGTTTAGTGAGAACCTGGCCTGAGAGACATCTGGTACTTTTGAGGACGAAGAAGAAAGAAACTTTATCTACAGAAACAAAGTTAACTTACTTAGAAATTGGATCTTGCGGTCTGAAATTCATAGGGTAATCCATGGAGCAGTCACTCTTCATGGACACACAGGTTGGTGCAGGAGAACCTGCTCGTTCCTGCTTCGTCCTGAAAGAAACGGGGCATTGCCAAAAGACAGGTGGAAAGCATTAGAATCTCAATGACTGTAAAGAAAGATGTGGTTATAACTTACCTCACATAGCAAACCAAATTTAGGGTGCATGATATGTCGACTCAGTATCGTAATCGCGATATCACGTTGCGCAATATTATATCCAAAATGTCTTGATAAGTAGGCAATATTTTGTCTATATTGTGGAGCGCTGCGACCCGTCCGTTGGTTGTGCGGCTTACTTGTGTTCGATATAGAGCTTGAAACGCGATAATGATCATTTTATTCAGACATTCATGATGAAGAAAGATTGGCGGAAACTATAGATCATAAATAATCAAAAGAAGTGTAGAGAGAAGAGTAATAAGAAGAAAGAAAAAAATGCCAAAAATATTCTGTTGACTTACTTAGAAATTGGATCTTGCGGTCTGAAATTCATAGGGAAACCCATGGACCGGTCACTCTTCATGGACACACAGGTTGGTCCAGGAGAACCTGCTCGTTGCTGCTTCGTCCTGAAAACGGAGCATTGACAAAAACCTCAATGAAGAAAGTTGGTGGTGTGTGTTACAAGTTGCTTTTAAGAAAATGAAAGCTCAGATGGGCCGATTAGGGGACCACTAAGGTCTATATAAAAGAGACTTCAGATACAGTATTAGGGACCACTAAGGTCTATATAAAAGAGACTTCAGATACAGTATTAGGGGACCACTAAGGTCTATATAAAAGAGACTTCAGATACAGTATTAGGGACCACTAAGGTCTATATAAAAGAGACTTCAGATACAGTATTAGGGGACCACTAAGGTCTATATAAAAGAGACTTCAGATACAGTCTTAGGGGACCACTAAGGTCTATATAAAAGAGACTTCAGATACAGTATTAGGGGACCACTAAGGTCTATATAAAAGAGACTTCAGATACAGTATTAGGGACCACTAAGGTCTATATAAAAGAGACTTCAGATACAGTATTAGGGACCACTAAGGTCTATATAAAAGAGACTTTAGATACAGTATTAGGGGACCACTAAGGTCTATATAAAAGAGACTTCAGATACAGTATTAGAGGACCACTAAGGTCTATATAAAAGAGACTTCAAATACAGTATTAGGGGACCACTAAGGTCTATATAAAAGAGACTTCAGATACAGTATTAGGGGACCACTAAGGTCTATATAAAAGAGACTTCAGATACAGTATTAGGGGACCACTAAGGTCTATATAAAAGAGACTTCAGATACAGTATTAGGGACCACTAAGGTCTATATAAAAGAGACTTCAGATACAGTATTAGGGACCACTAAGGTCTATATAAAAGAGACTTCAGATACAGTATTAGGGACCACTAAGGTCTATATAAAAGAGACTTCAGATACAGTATTAGGGGACCACTAAGGTCTATATAAAAGAGACTTCAGATACAGTATTAGAGACCACTAAGGTCTATATAAAAGAGACTTCAGATACAGTATTAGAGACCACTAAGGTCTATATAAAAGCATCCAAACAGCACCATGTCATGGGACCCAAGTGTTTGACTAGATGCTAAATGCTTTGAATCCAAAAAAAAACAGATTTGAAAGAGTCTGAATTAGTAATATTCTCTTCTTCATCACAGAATTGAGGCTTTTGGACCAGTTGGAGGTCTTTGTCTTACCTCTCTGGTTCGATCTGGCTGCTATTTTCCTCAGACAGAGCGGTGCTGGAGGGCAGGACGCCCTCATCTTCCTCCTCAGACTTCATGGTAGAAAGTACACCTTCACACAAACCCACCCAACATGTTAGCTGGACTAATTATAAATGAATGAATACTAATTACAAGGTTGTATTACACTCATGATGTTATGGAAATCCTGTCCATAACATTTCATTGAGAAGTCTATTTAAGGTTTGTGACATTGCAATGAAAAAAAATCTAAATTAAAGGAATTATCCAAAGCTTTTTTTTTTACTTCAGAAAAAGTTAAAATTACAAATCCTGCCTTCAAAATTGGATTATTGGATTATTTAGAGGGGAACCAATTAGATCATGAAAAAAATAATTTAGGGAAAATAATCAGTAAATGAATCAATTTTTTCAAAAATAATCATTTAAAAGCATTTTAATGTTGCTGGTTGATGTGGATCTGACAATAAGTACTTCATATAAAGTCAACAACAACTGATCCTATTCTATAAAATGAATATAGGTTTTGCATATGACATGTTTATCTGGAAAGTAACAAGCTATAATAACTGTAAATGTACAATATGGAGGGCAACATACAATTCTCTGGTTTGTTTAACCTGTTTTTTAACTCTTAATATATTTCCCCCACATCTATATATGTATATCTAGCATGTTTGCTTTTAAAGTGCTATATAAATTAAATAAACTTGAAAAACCTGAACATTTCCTTTCATAATATAGTAAAATAGAAAGTGGAAGTACCTCAAAATATAACGTAAAGGTCAACTTCCCCTGCTGCTCTTTATTTTTACAGATCTCGGTTTGTCTTCTTGTTTAACAATGTTCATTAATAACTATTCAGTTAGATTTCACTCAATACAATCAGGAAAATAAATACCTGGTGGCGACTTTACATCCACATGAAGTGTCTTCAACCTTCATCGGGAGAGGAAACATCAATAGAGAGATTAAGGTTATATTTTCCTTTGAATCAGCTAAACCTTCCGAGAGAGATGAAGTTCATTCTTCCCCATAAAAGGAGCTGAATCACACATCCTGACACAACTTCCCTATTAAGTAGACAATAAGTCATCATAGTCAAAAATATGTGAGGGTGTGGCCGAGTTCACCCAGTTGGTAGAGCAGGCTCACATTTACGTAGAGGTTTATGCCTCGACGTAGAGGTCCAGGGTTTCTCCCCATCTCGCCCCCCTTTCTCACCTACCTGTCCTGTCCATTAAAGGCAGAAAAGCCCAAAAAAATGATTCTACCAAAAATGTGAGGGTAATTTCTCAGGTTATGTGATGTTTACAGTAGGCAGAGCGCTGCATAAAGACTTCCTCTTATTGTATTACAGCAGCTTTCATCATTATGGAGCATTACTGCCATCTTCTGGGGTGATTATATACTTCAATGTCAAATACATAGATGCATCTCATGTCCTCTGTGCATTTTGTCTACTATTTCTCACAATTAAACACAAATTGACATCCACGCTGCTTTTATCCAAATAAAACCTACACACCAGCATGACTATGATATCTTTACCTTGTTATTGTGCTTATTTCATCAGTGCTAGAAAAATGATTCAGATTTCCTACTTGAAAAAATGTTATTTTCTGAACTTACCAGACTGTTTTGCCTTTACCAACTTAATCATTATATCCACATTACTGATAATTATTTATCTAAAATATCCTATTCTATTTTTTGTGAAAGCACCAATAGTCAACCCTACAATATCGCGGCAATAATATTGTGATATTTGATTTTCTCTATATCGCCTAGCCCTATAAAGCACCTCAAAATATTACAAAGTAACATTACAATTATTATTTTACAGATAAGAGAAATGTCTTAATCTTTCTTAAGACAGGCCAAGAGGTAGGCCAATAAAACAAAAAGTAAAGCATTTAATGAGACTCAGAACACACACAGGTGTTTTCAGGTAACCGGACTGATTGGACCTCTTCCCAGGACTGTGTGGGTGTGGGTGTGGGTATGGGTGTGGGTGTGGTTGTGGGTGTGGTTGTGGTTGTGGGTGTGGGTGTGGGTGTGGTTGTGGTTGTGGGTGTCGGTGTGGGTGTGGTTGTGGGTGTCGGTGTGGTTGTGGGTGTGGGTGTGGGTGTGGGTGTGGTTGTGGTTGTGGGTGTCGGTGTGGGTGTGGTTGTGGGTGTCGGTGTGGTTGTGGGTGTGGGTGTGGGTGTGGTTGTGGGTGTGGTTGTGGTTGTGGGTGTGGGTGTGGGTGTGGTTGTGGGTGTGGGTGTGGGTGTGGGTGTGGGTGTGGGTGTAGGTGTGGGTGTGGGTGTAGCCCATTGATTGGCATCTTCCTGAGTCACTTATAAGGGCAGGAAACATAACAGCTTCACCAGGCCTTGGTTGAGAAGAAGATTCACCAAAATTATGTTTTTGGTTATTTTTGATAAATAACGGTTGTAGTTCAACCAGCAGGGGGCCATCTATATGTCTAGCCCTTTTAGAGACCTGAATCATCATTTATATAAGAACTATTGAATGATTTTGGGAAATAAAATTCCCCAAAATTAGAAATATGGTTATTTTTGATAAATAACTGTTGTAGTTCAACCAGCAGGGGGCCATCTATATGTCTAGCTATTTTAGAGACCTGAATCATCATTTATATAATAACTATTGAATGATTTTGGCCAAAAATACTCACCAAAATTATGTTTTTGGTTATTTTTGATAAATAACTGATGTAGTACAACCAGCAGGGGGCCATCTTAATGTCTAGCTATTTTAGAGACCTGAATCATCGTTTATATAAGAACTATTAAATGATATTGGCCAAAAGAAATTCACCAAAATTATGTTTTTGGTTATTTTTGATAAATAACTGTTGTAGTACAACCAGCAGGGGGGCATCTATATGTCTAGCCCTTTTAGAGACCTGAATCATCATTTATATAATAACTATTAAATGATATTGGCCAAAAATACTCACCAAAATTATGTTTTTGGTAATTTTTGAAAAATAACTGCTGTAGTACAACTACCATTAGACAAGTAATAATCGAGGTAAGTATTGAACCACTACCTTATTTAATCAGTAAATTAATGAATATTTTTGTGGTATCTCTGGTCGGTGTTGTAATTTGTAGTAGAGGCTGACATTTTTTGGGAATTCCCATGGGTCACGGGATTCCCGTGGGATTCCTGCAGGATGGGAGTCATATTTACTATTAATCACGGGATTTGGACGGTACGGGATAAATGGTTAACGGGAGCAGACGGGAGCGGGAATCAACCAATAGCAAAGACGACAAAAAAATCTAAATATACCTAAATGCAAAAAAAAGTAAATGCACCATTTTGTAGTTTCCTTTTAATACACCTACAATGTAACGCAATTAAAAAATAACTACACAACCCAGCCGTCCCAGAAGCCATCAGTGCTTTTTGTCACGGTTTACCGCCGTAATTCAAAGAGCAGTGATGGAGGGAGCTAACAGCCGCGGAGGAGTCGATGTGGCAAAAAATGATTTACAGCGCAAAGTCAGATGTAATGACGAGTCTATTAAGTTCACAGAACTGGTCGGAAAGTCTGAAATATTAATTAAGTTTAAGAGAGTAGAATGTGACGGTGATAGCACGATGCACGCTGCTTGTAAGGCATGCTTAGTCTTAGTCAAGTGACGAGGGACGAGCGGTCTGAAGAGGCACACTTGCAAGGCAAATTCGGGAAAGAATCAGCCGAGCATCGCTTCGTTGAGCAGATTAAATCAAATTCCATGTATTAACTAAACACTAATTGAAGAAAAAAATAAATGGGAGCGGTACAGGAGCGTGAGTCAGTTTAAACAGGAGCGGGATGGGAGTGGGACTCAATTTACCAGGAGCGGGATGGGATGGGATTAGTTTTTAAACTTTGGTCTGGGAGTGGGACGGGACAAGATTTCTTTCTATGGGAGTGGGACGGGACAGGAGTGAAAATCCACTCCCGTGTCATCCTCTAATTTGTAGACGGTCCCTAACCCTAGTCTCTCCGCCGCCTGCTCCTACAGACCAGCGTTATTTCTCCAGATGGAAGGACGGTTCATTTGGATGAAATTGAGTTTGTAGCTCGTTGTTAACATTACTACGATAGCAAAGATAAGTCGTTTGTGGTTTAACAACATTTCGCTATTGATCCCGGAAGTGAATGTCTTTCTAACTTCACCGAAGTGTCCAGCAACTGTAACTCTAGCTACACAAACCGTCACATTTACGGTTTATAAAGCCGTTAAAAACAAGATTTGAACCAGAACGGACGTTTTTAAATCAACTTTAGCTAGCCTGTTTGTGCTAGCTAGCACTTAGCGCTAAGGCTTACGTGTCCTAGCAACGCGGTGAACGTTACAGGCCTAGTGACTAGCAAACGGGTATTTCCTTGTATAATACAAACCGTTAATAACGGACGCGGTGGAGCAGTAACATTACTTTTGTGTTGGGCTCATAAACCGTTAATATTTATATATATGTATATATATTTACGGTTGGACCGAAACACCAAAGTATTAAACACTACTAAACGTTTGTCACATTACCTTTTATGTGCGCTGAAGTCGTTTGTTCCGAGAGAAAGTGAAAGTGGCCTCCACCGTTTCCAGTAAGGAAACAGATAGATGATGTTGCCATGGTTTTTGTGCAATAAAAGTCATCAGCAGGCGCTTATATCGCTGCCAAATCATGCTTTATTCATCAATAGTCTCCACACATAACTCTCATATATATATATATATATATATATATATATATATATATATATATATATATATATATATATAAGTCTTTCACTTTAAAAATAAGTCTTCCACTTATTTAGTATTATTCATCATTCTCATTCTCATATCTCACTTATTATTTACTATTTATTCATCATTCTCATTCTCATATCTCTCTTATTATTTACTATTTATTCATCATTCTCATATCTCACTTATTATTTACTATTTATTCATCATTCTCATTCTCATATCTCTCTTATTATTTACTATTTATTCATCATTCTCATTCTCATATCTCACTTATTATTTACTATTTATTCATCATTCTCATTCTCATATCTCACTTATTATTTACTATTTATTCATCATTCTCATATCTCACTTATTATTTACTATTTATTCATCATTCTCACATCTCTCTTATTATTTACTATTTATTCATCATTCTCATTCTCATATCTCTCTTATTATTTACTATTTATTCATCATTCCCATTCTCACATCTCACTTATTATTTACTATTTACTCATCATACTCATTCTCATATCTCACTTATTATTTACTATTTACTCATCATTCTCATTCTCATATCTCACTTATTATTTTCTATTTATTCATCATTCTCATATCTCACTTATTATTTATTATTTACTATTTACTCATCATTCCCATTCTCACATCTCTCTTATTTGTTATTTATTCATCATAATAACCCACAAAGAATATAAAATGGGAATAAATGTTATACTTTGAGGAATTCTTCAACTAATGAAATGGAAGAATTATTTCTACAGCAAAAGGAAAATCACTCCACAGGGATTGAAACTCTTTTTATTCTAATATTCAATGGAAATCTACACGGATTTTACCTTAGACCTACAAATTTGTTATCCCCAATAAACTGAAAGAATTACATTTTTAAATATGCATCCCACTAACAAATGTGTTTCAAGATTTGTGTCTGTGGACAATAAATGTGAATTGTGTAAAATTGAAGAAGACAATATTATACATTTATTCTGGGAAATGAGTTCTGGAAGAAAATTGAAAACTATCACGTAATTAAATTGGAAGCAAAATATGTTATTCTTAATTATGATAAGAAAACGATTATCAACCTATT
>JABXJD010000701.1:115000-122500 GCA_013375575.1 Percina caprodes
AATCCACAAAATCCACCACTACAATACGTTGTGTCATTAAATAAGAGTCTCCATTTGCAGGAAGTGAACAACAAAAACAGACATTTTAATTGGGCTGTTACCTAAGCAGACACAAAGTGACTTAATGTTTAGGAAAGTGGCTTCATGCACCATCTGATGCATCAATGTCTGGTGAGTCACTCTATACCAGTGGTTCCCAATCTTGTTCAGCTCAAGACCCAAAAGAGAAACTTGGTGTCTCCCCGGGACCCAAATTTACAAAAATACACCATGAATCATCTACATTTTTAAACTGTGGACAAAAGACGGAACAAACCATGAATTTAATGTATATGAAGTATATTTATTCCATTATAAAAGTAATCAAAAACAGAAAAGGTCTCTATTGTCCTCTCTGTGTCTCCGTCCCCTCCCATCGTCCCTCAGGACCCACACCAACATGGTTTTAATAATGCTGACTTGAATTTAATGAGATGCATGTGTCTGGTTGAAGATATCAACCAGCTGATCTACTCTAGGTTCGGTTTTTGAAAGTGTCATTCTGAGGTCATTCTGAGGTCATGCTGAGGTCACGCTGAGGTCATGCTGAGGTCATGCTGAGGTCACGCTGAGGTCATTCTGAGCATTTAGTCTGTTCCTGTATTAGTTTTTCAGGTACGCTAGAGTCGAAAAGACAGATTCTCATTTTATTCTGCCAATTGGCGACCCAATAAAACGGGTCTGCGACCCATTTTGGGTCCCGACCCTAAGTTTGGGAAACATTGCTCTATACAATAGCACTAGGTTCAAAATGTGTCTCAGGCTTAACAAAGCATTTCTGTTTTGAGTGCATATTTAATAGAAACAGTCTGGTGTCCTTACGTTTGTATGAGCCAGAGATGCCGGAGTGTGTGAGGCAGCTCTGCAGCTCGTCTGCTGAGATCTGTCCATCCTGTCAGAGTTTAAGAAAACAGAAGGATGGGAAAGACACAATGCCAACGTACACTTAGATAACAATCAGCAAGTTGTTTAAAGAAACATCAGCAGTATTATTAATATTAAATGTTTATCGTCTGGTATTGTGGGGGTGTGTTACCTGTCCAGCTACAGCTGAAAAATATCCGTAGAGAGGATCCTGCTGCAGGGGGAGAGAGAGAGAGAGAGAGAGAGAGAGAGAGAGAGAGAGAGACAAGAAAGTTGTTATTTGTGCAGCATTTAAGTAATTTACCTCATCCCAAATAAACCTCATACATGTCTGAATAGCAGCACTTCACTCAAATTGAATCAATACCAGCTGCCTGCATGCTTTGCATAGTCCACCAGCACTGACTCAGTGTGTGTTGACCCCTGAAAAGACTTGAAATTATCAGGTTATCTAGTGTGTGTGTGTGTGTGTGTGTGTGTGTGTGTGTGTGTGTGTGTGTGTGTGTGTGTGTGTGTGTTCCTCAGGGCCTGTAAAGAGGAAACCCCACCCTTATTTACCCTAACCTATTGTAAATCCATCATAAAACTGACACAAGAGCTAAAAGAAATTGTAAAAGATTCTAGACAAACGGTCAAAGTTTAACAAAAATCAAGTAGGCCCAAAATTTGTGAGTATTTTACTCGTAGGGGAGTATTTTCACAATGTGGAAACTTCTTCCACCAATGGCTAACATCTTGAAAGGCTTAACATTAAAATGTATTTGGCATCAACATGTAGATTAATAACTTGTCCTAATGGTTAGCTGATAGCACATCAAGCTTAATGGCAAATATCAGGTAGGCCTAAACATCTAATACACCTGTCGTGCTGCACATTTCCTTTACTGCATATTTCAGCAAACTCGACCGACTTCCGCATTACTGGGACAGGTCCTGTCCCACCCGGTGCAACCGGGACGCGACCCCTAGGATGGCGAAGGAATGTCCCGCCCTACTCTGCCTCTGATTGGCTGTATTCTTACCCCAAATCTAACCAAACCCTAGCCTGGTTGACGCCTTTTTTTCCTTTAACTGTCTATGGTTGACACCAGATTCTTCTCGAAGTTGCCGGAAGTTCGTCATGGTTTTTCCAGGCTAACCAAATCTGAGTCCTCATGCATTAATTTTTAACCAATCCAACCAACGAAGGCAACGAGTACTAGCCAATCAGAGGCGTAATGAGGCCTTCGCCATCCTAGGACACAAATTCGCCGCCGTGACGGTGCTCGGTGGACATACTCCGCTTTATTCACATATTTCATTACATTTAAAAGCTTCCTTACCGCGACACCGCCAGGGGCAGCACCGTATCCTGGAAAGGCCATTATTCAATCTATTATAAAAAACAATAAAACAAGGAATTCAAGTCGAAATGTGAGCTACAGCGCGCTAACACCCAACTTCTTCAGAGGTGTGTCTGCAGATGTAATGTTCTTGAAACAAGAAAAAACACACCGGAAATGAGATTATAAAGTCTAAATGAGCCTGAAGCACCGAGGCGGGTCTTATTGTAAGTATATCCCGGAATAACCCGACCAGAGTCCGGCAGGAAACAGGCAGAAAATGTGTAACCTTCGGGTTGTTTGTTGTTAAAGGGCCTGGTTCCTCCTCAGCGCTGCAGGGAGTGACCACGTGACCTCTAATTGACCAATCGGATCAAAGCGCTGGCTACTACAGCTGTTTGCAACAGGAAAGACTGGTTTTAAGTGTCTATGGGGAAAACCATAGACAGTTAAAAACATGTAATAAAATCAGATCACAGATCAAGACTGTCCAGAACTCAGCTGCCAGGCTTTTAACCAGAACAAAGACATATGACCACATTACTCCTATTTTAGCTTCATTACACTGGCTCCCAGTATGTTTTAGAATTGACTTTAAAATTATATTGATCACTTTTAAAGCTCTTCATGGCCTCTCGCCTTGTTATATTTCTGACCTTTTAGTCCCATATACACCAGCACGCACCTTGAGATCCTCGGGCAGAGGTCTGCTATCTGGTCCAGAGTCTCGACTGAAAACTAAAGGGGGTCAGGGCCCCGAGGCTCTGGAACAGCCTGCCCGAGGAAATCAGGTCAGCTGAGTCAGTGAACTCTTTTAAGTCCCTTCTTAAAACATACTTTTATAGGAGAGCCTTTCCCGATCTTATTTGACTTTATTTTATCCCTTTTATTTTATTGTATTTTAGGAATTTTACATTTATCTGTATTTTTGTCTTTAAATGTTTTCATGCTTTCATCTTTTTGTCTCTTTACACTTGTTAAAGCACTTTGTAACTTGTTTTTGAAAAGTGCTCTACAAATAAAGATTATTATTATTATTATTATTATTATTATTATTATTATTACGCACACACACACACACACACAAAATACACTCAGCGGCAATACTGGAAGAAGCTGGAATCAGAGAAGTTTTTGACTCAAACCGATTAATCGATTATCAAATTAGTGATCAGTTTAATAGTTGAAAATGTATAAAAATGTCCTCTGTGACTGTTATACTATTATTGTATCGTTAGATTATTATTACTCATGCATTATTGTAAAAGCAGGATTTTACTGTTGGAGTTGGTTGAGCCGGAGCTCATTTTGAACTATTAACTCATGATTATTCTCATTATGGATTCACCTGCTGAGTGTTGTCTCAATTAATCGATTCACTGATTGGTTGATTGATTAGTGAAGCAGTGAAACAAGTGAGAAATGGCGTCACAAAGTGTCAGGTTCAAGCAACCGAAAACATCAGACAAGGAAGAAAGACAAGAGCATTAAACGGACAGAGATGTACTCAGTTACAACCTCCAACCGCTCTGCCGTTCCCTCTCTTTTTATTTCATTCAGGACGTCCCCTAGTTACGTGAATGTTGTTGCTCTAAGGGAGGGTGGGGGGGTGAAACAGCAACAGCGTGATCAACGTGATTTGGCTATACGTCATGGATTATTCTAGAAACAGACCCATCGTGAACATTTCTACGAGCAGGCTGCTGAAAGGTCTTCTAAAGGTCAGGTGTTGATCTAACCTCTTCTCTGCGGTTAGAGTTCAGTTAGAATTGTTGAAATAAAATGTATTCAAATCGTATATGTGTGCTCATAAACATATTCACGTAGTGCATTATATTAATCATATGTGTTAAATTCATTAGATTTTCAGGTAAAAGAGCTAAAGCATTACACATAGTCTGCTTGGTGTCAGTGTGATTATCAGGTTCACTTCTGAATAAGAAGCATGTAGTTTATAGTTCACTGTGACCTTATCAGAGGTTGTTTTGGTACAAGGTGTCCAACCATGGCTCTGCCGAGTGGGTTGAGTCTGAAAAGCAGGGCCAAGGGGGGTCAGGGACACGTCTTGTGTTTGGGTGAAGGTCCTCCCCAGTAGCAGTCTGAGACCTGTTATCTATTGTGCAGGCCAATCGCTGCTGGACACGAATCTTACGAACATGTCACGTGGTAGCAACTGAACGGCCCCCCCGAGGACAAAAATCATGCAGGAAGGGCTAGAGGTTAGACAAACTTGGGAGAGCTATGGCTGCATGTTCTCTGTAACTTTGTCTCTAGAATATATTCTATCTGAATAAACGTTCTTCTATCCAACCTACGGATTTGAACCCTTCTTCCTGAAAGAATCTAGAAGGGCGGGATTTGAGCCCAACAGAGTTCAGTTTCTGCTGGTCTCAGACGACTGTTGGATGAGTCTCTTTCTGCAGGCCACGCTCTGCACATTTCCTGTTCTGCAGACATCTCACACTCTGCAGCCTCGCAGCTTCCTGTTTCTGCTAACTCATCCTGTAAAACAGCTTGCAAGCATCTAGCAAAAAGGTTATTATCACACTTATACTGAATGTAGGCCTTTAATAATGGTAAGAGTAAATATGAGATAACTTTATATACAATTTATTCCAACACAAAGTTAGAGCCCAAAGTGACACTTTTGCAATGTCTGTTTTGTCCAACCAACAGTCCAGACCTCAACATTATACCAAAAAACACATTTTAATCAACCTTTTCACATACAGTAGGCTTGTATGTGCCAATAAACACACACCTGCAGTAGAAAACCAGAGTTAAAACCTCCCTTTGAATGTGATATTTGGTTTGGAAGTGAAGAACTCTCTTGAATAATTAGGACTTTCCAAAAATTACATATTCAATTTCAGGTTGCGAGCTTTAATCAATCGTATACAAACCCACACATCCTTCATTTAAAGCTTTAGTGCGTAACCTTTTGATGCTAATAAATTACCGTAACAAATGAGTTGCTACAAAGCTAATTAAGACTAGCAGCGCCACAACTCTCTCTGTAGTTCTATGTTCAGAAGATGGTGGCGTCCGGTGACTTTTGCTCGCAGAAACAAGATAACAACCTTTTCTGAAGAGTCCATCAGGTTTTTTTAATCCTCCGTGTCCTCCTTGGCTACTAGCATTTGTGTGGAGGAGGGGTGGGTGTGAAGTGCTTTCACAGAAGGCTTGTATCATGTGGATGCGCAGACAGTGTTGTTGTTGTCACTACTTAGAATTCCTCACGGTGGGCGACAGAAACAATGCACTATAGCTTTAAGATGACGATAATTTTTTGGGGGGGGTGGTAGCTCAGTCCGTAGGGTGTTGGGTTGGTAACCAGAGGGTTGTTGGTTCAACTCCCCATACGGAGTGGGGATTGGTAGCTGGAGAGATGCCACTTCACCTCCTGGGCACTGCCAGGTGCCCTTGAGCACCGTACCCCCACACCCACCCCGACATCCCTCCATTTAGGTGTGTGTGTATTTCAGGCCTGTGTGTAGTGATTACTAACAAACAGAGTGTAAATTGCAATTTCCCCACTGGGGATCAATGAACAGTATAAATAAATAAAAATTATAATGTAATGTTCACTTTGATGGATTAAAGTTGATTTTTGTACACTGTAGCTCATTAAATGTCAGTCTTTGAGGGGAGTAGCCTACATCACACTCCTGAAAACACCAGCTTGCTCTGAAATGGGGTAATCTACTGTATTTATTTATTATTTAAAACTTTAATACTGTTTTAATACTTGACCATTTCATTTCATTACAGTGCGATATTTAATATTTAATCACATAATCTCATTACTGTGCAATATTTAATACTCAGGACTTTTGATACACCAATAACTATATTATTTGCATAATGTGTATACAAACCCTTTACCTTTCTTACTATTTTATACATGTACAGTGTATAGTTATTCTCAGGAACTGTGCACCACTGTAAAGGGGTGGCTTCAATCTCTCAGGACTCCACTCTGCACTCTATGCGCTATCTACCTATACTTTATATTTTTATATTTTTATATTTGCTCTCAGGACTCCACTCTGCACTACCTACCTACACTTTATATTTTTATATTTTATTTCCTTATATTTCATATTTTTATATTTGCTCTCAGGACTTCACTCTGCACTACCTACCTACACTTTATATTTTTATATTTTATTTCCTTATATTTTATATTTTTATATTTGCTCTCAGGACTCCACTCTGCACTACCTACTTTATATTTTTATATTTCATTTCCTTATATTTTATATTTTTATATTTGCTCTCAGGACTCCACTCTGCACTACCTACTTTATATTTTTATATTTTATTTCCTTATATTTTATATTTTTATATTTGCTCTCAGGACTTCACTCTGCACTACCTACCTACACTTTATATTTTTATATTTCATTTCCTTATATTTTATATTTTTATATTTGCTCTCAGGACTCCACTCTGCACTACCTACTTTATATTTTTATATTTCATTTCCTTATATTTTATATTTTTATATTTGCTCTCAGGATTTCACTCTGCACTACCTACCTACACTTTATATTTTTATATTTTATTTCCTTATATTTTATATTTTTATATTTCGTGTTGACACTGTAAAGGTTTTGCTTCAATCTTGTTGGACAAGTACTGTGTAAACTGGTGTATAATGACAATAAAGGCTTTCTATTCTATTCTTTAAAGAGGTAGTCAATGTTTTAATGCAAAACACTGGCATGCTCCTTTAATAGAAGGCATTACATCATTCGCTGAGACAATCTGCCCCATCAGCTTCTCTAAAGTGACTCACACAGTCACTCCTGTGGCGTCCAACTCCGGTCCAAAGAAAACCATCTGTGGCTCCATCTTTGGTTTCAGAGGCAGAGCGGAGACGAAGAGGAAGGGAGGAAGACTATCCGTGATTTCACCTCCCCGACCACAAACACTCGTGGAGGACACTGAAGATGAACAGACTGAATCCTGACTGTTGGCTCTGGTCTCCAGCACCTCCTCTGCGTCTCCTTCCTCAACATTCAGGGAACCTTGCTCCAGCCATGCTGGGCCATGGCGAGGAAGAGGAGGGAGAGGAAGAGGCAGGAGAGCATCCCGCTGTCTGCTGCTATAATACAGGTAGGTTTAAGATGGGGTAAGAACATGCTTTATTTATCTCAGTTTAACTTTATTTCATTTCTATAGTACTTTAAGTGCAAACCAAAATGCTCCACAAAGACGAACACATATGCATACAAGCATAAAACACATATTATAATAGTAAGAAGAAGAA
>JABXJD010000701.1:127500-155000 GCA_013375575.1 Percina caprodes
AGAAATGTCAGAAAAGCTTCAAAGATGTCCAAAAAAAAGTCCAGAAAAAGTGATAAAAACATTGAGAAAAGTCTTACACATGTTGGGAAAAGTGACAAAAACTTTGAAAAAAGTGAAAGAAACTTTGAAAAAAGTGACAGAAACTTTGAAAAAAGTGACAGAAACATTGAGTAAAGCGACAAAAGAGTCGAAAAAGACGACCAAAACGTTATATTTTGACCCAGAAAAGACAAAAAGTTACGACGGGAAGACAACACATGGGTTAAATTGTGTGCTTTACATAGTTTTTCTGTTCCTTACTCTGATTTTAAAGGTCCCACATCGTAAAAAGTGAGACTTCCATGTCTATTGTGATTATAAAGCAGGTCAAGTGCTAAATAAAAACTGTGAAAGTAACAAAACGCTGAATCCACAGAGAAGTGCCCCACATGTAATGCTTGTAACGACGTGGTTTTGCTTATGCAGTGAGGAGGAACCTGGTGGTTGGAGTGGAGGTGGTGGAGGAGGTCGCTGTTGAAGACACTCTAGAAGTTATGTAAGTATTGTAGGAATATCTTACGACAGTTACTATACCACTAAAGCTATTCTTTCTATGGTATATGGAATAACACTTCTAGTTATTCTACAGCAAAAAACCTTCATTTAAATTTTTTTTATAGTATCATAACAAGAGTTATCTCAAGTCGCTTTACAGATAGAGAAGGTCTAGACCACACTCTATCATTTACAAAGACCCAACAATTCCAGTAATTCCCCCAAGAGCAAGCATTTAGTGCGACAGTGGCGAGGAAAACCTTCCTTTTAGGGAGAAACCTCCGCCAGACCCAGGCACTTGGTGAGCGGTGTCTGACGGTGCCGGTTGGAGGGGGTGGGGGGGGGTGATAAACAATGGCAATGATAGTAACAATAAAGATAATGGAACTATGACTAGAAATAGTAGTTGCAGTAGTTCATGGCATAGCAGGGCACTGCAGGGTGTTACAGGACGTAGCAGGACACTGAAGAGCGTAGCAGGGTGTAACAGGGCATAGCAGGACACTGCAGGGCGTTACAGGACGTAGTAGGACACTGAAGAGTGTAGCAGGGTGTAACAGGGCATAGCAGGGCGTTACAGGACGTAGCAGGACACTGAAGAGCGTAGCAGGGTGTAACAGGGTATAGCAGGGCACTGCAGGGCGTTACAGGACGTAGCAGGACACTGAAGAGTGTAGCAGGGTGTAACAGGGCATAGCAGGGCGTTAAAGGACATAGCAGGGCACTGAATAGCGTAACAGGTTGTAACAGGGCATAGCAGGGCACTGCAGGGCGTTACAGGACGTAGCAGGACACTGAAGAGCGTAGCAGGGTGTAGCAGGGCATAGCAGGGCACTGCAGGGCGTTACAGGATGTAGCAGGACACTGAAGAGCGTAGCAGGGTGTAACAGGGCATAGCAGGGCACTGCAGGGTGTTACAGGACGTAGCAGGACACTGAAGAGCGTAGCAGGGTGTAACAGGGCATAGCAGGACACTGCAGGGCGTTACAGGACGTAGTAGGACACTGAAGAGTGTAGCAGGGTGTAACAGGGCATAGCAGGGCGTTACAGGACGTAGCAGGACACTGAAGAGCGTAGCAGGGTGTAACAGGGTATAGCAGGGCACTGCAGGGCGTTACAGGACGTAGCAGGACACTGAAGAGTGTAGCAGGGTGTAACAGGGCATAGCAGGGCGTTAAAGGACATAGCAGGGCACTGAATAGCGTAACAGGTTGTAACAGGGCATAGCAGGGCACTGCAGGGCGTTACAGGACGTAGCAGGACACTGAAGAGCGTAGCAGGGTGTAGCAGGGCATAGCAGGGCACTGCAGGGCGTTACAGGATGTAGCAGGACACTGAAGAGCGTAGCAGGGTGTAACAGGGCACTGCAGGGCGTTACAGGACGTAGCAGGACACTGAAGAGCGTAGCAGGGTGTAACAGGGCATAGCAGGGCATAGCAGGGCACTGCAGGGCGTTACAGGACGTAGCAGGACACTGAAGAGCGTAGCAGGGTGTAGCAGGGCATAGCAGGGCACTGCAGGGCGTTACAGGATGTAGCAGGACACTGAAGAGCGTAGCAGGGTGTAACAGGGCATAGCAGGGCGTTACAGGACGTAGCAGGACACTGAAGAGCGTAGCAGGGTGTAACAGGGCATAGCAGGGCATAGCAGGGCACTGCAGGGCGTTACAGGACGTAGCAGGACACTGAAGAGCGTTGCAGGGTGTAACAGGGCATAGCAGGGCGTTACAGGACGTAGCAGGACACTTAAATGTGTAGCAGGGTGTAACAGGGCATAGCAGGGCGTTACAGGACGTAGCAGGACACTGAAGAGCGTAGCAGGGTGTAGCAAGGCATAGCAGGGCGCGGAGCAGGTCCATCGGGATAGCTGCAACCATGATTTAGGTGCCACCCTAATCCAAGGAAACATGCTGGGTAAAAAAAGACATAAGGACTCCGGGGAATAAGCTCCCCAGAGCTAAGTTTAGTGTGCTAAGAGTTGGTTCACAGCAACACAATCATACATGCATTTTTGGTCTATAAAGATGGTTGCTGTCTTTTCTCTTCTCAGAACAGAGCACATGTACACAGATGATCTGCTGGATCCTGAGCTGCTGCAAGACGCCCAGCTGTACCCCACATGAGCCCCGAGAAACTTTCAGCGTGTCCTGTTCTGACTGTTAACACTGAAAACAAAGCTATTACTCACATATTTATCAAATTTGTTTGTAATTTATATTTTTACCCTATCACTAGGGTCTTTAACGTGCTGTTTGTCTTTGTCTTTTTATTAAAATCATGTCAATTGTCATTGTTGAGAGTTACAAAAGAAATTAACAATACAAAATTACTGGTTGTTATGACTGTTTTTCTTTTTTTAAATGGAAACATATAATATAAAATAATATAACATGGTATAAAATAACATTAGAATTTAAAAACACTACCAGCATATATATATATATATATATATATATATATATATATGTGTGTGTGTGTGTGTGTGTGTGTGTGTGTGTGTGTGTGTGTGTATATTTATATGAGAGTTGTGGACTTCAACTACCAGCATGCATCGCTCCCGTTCTCCCGGCGCCAACGCCCCGTGGAACGTCATAGTCTCGCGCAGAATATGGCTGCCGCAAGTACAGCGAAAACACAACACCGATGATTTTGGGACAAATTATCATCTGATTTTGACTTAAAACCTCAAAATGTCCGACACATTAAAGACACAGACTCTTCAGGACCGACTGGACCGTCTACAGGAGCTGACAGAGTTCACAGAAAACTGCAAAAAGCAGCTAAACGATATATTTGAAACGTTGGGATGGTCGCTCGACAACTGCAACCAGGTAACCGTTGGGTTAACGGTAGTGTAGCGTTAGCGTGTAGCTAGTTTTTAACGTCCCTCCGAATAAAAACAACACAACGTGTTTATCATATTCGCAATTTAATTAAAGGAAAGCGTTGCTTTTCAGTTGCCGAGAGGGGCACCGAGTAAAGGCAAGGCAGCTTTATTTGTAGCACATGTCAGCAACAAGGCAATTCAGATGTTTAACGTTAGCTAGTTAGCTAGCTAGCTAGTTAGCTAGCTAGCTGTAGCTTTAGGCACTAGCTGTAGCTAGTAGCTAGTTGTAGCTACATACAACATTACTAGCTAGCTAGCTACATACAACATTACTACATACATCAGCTACATACAACATTACAGAGCCGGTTAAAACAATTTAAACATGTAAAAACAGCTAAAATAGAATAAGACAGATATAAAAATAGAAGAACAAAAGTTAGAGTGCAGTCAAAGAATTGAGTACAAAAAGCACATTAGGCAAAGACTGGGGACAGGAAGCAGACCTGACCCAGACATTACTATATTATTATTATTATACACTATTACAGAGACAAAGAAAGATAAAACTAAAACAACACCATCTTAAGACCTATAGAAAGCTACTTAAACTCCATGAGTCACGTACAGTATCCTAAAGAAAAATCTTCAGCCTTGATTTAACCCTCCTGTTGTCCTCGGGTCAAATATTACCCGTTTTCAAAGTTTCTATATAAAAAAATGTGGGTTTCTTTCAAACAAAGTGCCCAAATATAACATGAATGGCTCCAAAAGAATTGAAATGGTTTCAGAACAGTAATATTATACTGACAAAACCTTGACATACAGTTTACTCGTCGGTGATTATCCACTCCACATCTTCTGATCTTTACAATTAGTCAAAATAATTCAGAATTTCTGCTTTTTTAAACTCAGAAAGTAGGTATAATTTCATATAAATGAAGTTTGTTGACCATTGAATTCCAACAAGAAGTGGAAAACTAGTGGTAACAAGTTGGAATGAAGGGCTAAGAAGATGTAACGCAGAATTGGATGATCGTCTATGCTTTATGTTTCATGAACAGGTAACGTTAAAACAGACCGGGACAACACAAGCGTTAAAAGAACTGAGAGTTCCTGCAGACCTGCAGTTTTCTGGGAGTTTGTTCCAGATATGAGGATCATAAAAACTGAATGCTGCTTTTCCATGTTCTGACTCTGGGGACAGGAAGCAGACCTGACCCAGACATTACTGTATTATTATTCTTGTTATTATTATACACTATTACAAAGACAAAGAGGAAAAACTAAAACAAGTAGGAAAAAACAACACCACCATAAGACCAATAGAAAGCTACTTCAACTTTATGAGTCTGAACTATCAGGTGAAACTTATATTTGTGTTTGCAGACTGAAACACAGAGCCAGAGTGTGGTGGTGTGTGTCGCCTAAAAATAAATCTAAAAACTGATTGTTTCTTTTTTTTATGTTTTCACAGGAAGCAATGGAGCAGTGTCCCTACGACCCCAACCACAGAGTCCCGGTGAGGAGCATGGAGAAACACAAAGCCTCCTGCAGCCGCCGAAAGATGGGCTACTCCGCTGAGGAGGAGGTAACATACACACGGCTCTAGTCTAATGGAAACTAAAGTAGAAAGTTATGAGTAGGGGTAGAACAAAATATAAATACGGCAACATATGGTTGTCTTTTATTTGTGGCACTAGAATCGATACGCTGCCGCCACATATTGATATTGTAATTATGAAAACAAGGGCGCTCTAAATAGATGTCCCTGCTCCCAGTGTCGGTGCTTCATGTCTCCTCGAGGTAGCGCTAAACACATGAATCAGAGAAACTTGAACATAAGTTGAAGAGGTTCTCAATGGGATGGCGGACAGCAGTTTGAGGAAAATAACAGATGCCTCAGCCATGTTTAGGTCCAAAGTCTGGACCCACTTCAGCTTTTATACCAATAATGGGACAAACAAAATTGATAAGAAATGCAATATGCAAGAACTGCCCCGTAAAAGTCAATGATTAATTATAGGATTACAGTGTTTCTTTTAGGATTCTTTTTTAGCAGTGGGGGCAGGTCTGTCCAAAACAACTGGAGCTGTTTGTTTAATAGCCGACTTGGAAGAAAGCCAACGGTTTGACAATAACCTACATCAACGCAACAGAATTCAATTTTATTTATAGTATCAATTCATAACAAGAGTTATCTCGAGACACTTTACAGATAGACTAGGTCTAGACCACATTCCATAATTTACAAGGACCCAACAGTTCTAGTAGTTCCCTCCAGAGCAAGCAACAGTGCGACAGTGGCGAGGAAAAACTTCCTTTTAGGCAAAAACCTGGGACAGGCCCAGACCCAGACCCAGGCTCTTGGTAGGTGGTGTCTGACGACCGGTTGGGGTTAAAATGAAGAGTGGCAATAACAGTCACAAAAAATAGTAGTTTGTAGTAGTTCTTTGTAGTAGTTCATGGCATAGCAGGGCACTGTGCGGCATTACAAGGCACAGCAGAGCGTAGCAGGATGAACACGGCATCGCAGGACCATGGCAACAGCTGCTACCATGATTTTGGAGCCTCCCTGATCCAAGGAAACATGCTGGGCGAAAAAGAACATAAGGACTATATGGTGTTAAACTGGATGGGCCCAGTAACCTCTGAATAGTTGTTAAAGTTAAGTTAGTTGCAATTCAACCTGTTGTTAAATTGCAAAGTGAGCGGCAGCCAACCGGGGTGCAGTATGTCAGCAGGATCATTTAAAAGGCAACTGCTACTACATTGTGCGTCTGCCCTATTTCTGATACCCTGGCCGCCACTACAAAATCAACAGAGGAAACGCTGGATTGTCTAGCAATATTGTGGTTGTCCCAGGATTTCTGTATTGGGATATTGTGAGCCATGTTTCGTGCATCTTACTGTATGGTGAGGTACCCAGCTCTGATTTCCACCCTAGTTATGAGCTTATAGTTAATACTATGAATTTCCCTTTACGGGTGTGTTTTACAACTTCAGTCTGTGCCAGTACACCATGTAGTCTGTGTTAATATAATGCTCTTAATCATCAAGTGAGCAATTAAAGGTTTTATCACTCTATTGCAGGCGGAGATGTTTGATCCTTCTGTGTGTTATGAGAACAGCAGTGTCAGAAGCTTTACGATGGGTGAGTCATTATTGATGATCGTTATCTTAAATCCCAATTCAGATAATCTGGGTCAATGGTGTAATAAAAATACCTTTTTTTTTTTAAAGAAGAAGAAATTGTCTTGAAGGCCATGAACTTATTAAGATGCTTTTGTTCCTGGAAATAACAACATAGAAAATACGACCATTGTTATTATATAAAATTATATAGCTTCAGAGATCACCAGAGTAAAGTCAAGATGTTCTGGAAAATAATCTTTGTTTTGAAAGGGGAAGATAAAAGACCTAAAAACAAATATACCTGTTTTTTCTTCTTGTCCTTGTTTTGGGATTTATTTTTCTAAAGATACGTTTAAAGAACAGGAAAGAAAACACTTAAAGAACTGCAAGACGCTATAAAATACTTTTTTTCATTTATAGGATCTTTTTTTATTGTTTCTTCATTTTAAAAAATACAACCACCTACCTCAACCGTGCACCATTTTTTCATCTTTACTATGGGATGATATGAAATACAAATAGAAGTTAAATTGTATGTTTCTGGTTTAACCAACCCTGCCCAGAAACACACACTTTGTACATTTTTCAGTTGGCATTATGTCGTTTTCTTTCATTCAGACAAACCCACCCAGCACCAGGTGATCCTGCAGGCGAGATCTGCTGCACCGCTGATGAGGATGGAGGGAGTCTTCTGGCAAGGTGCGAGCTTAATTTGTAATGGTTCACTGTCTGAGGTGCAAATGTATACCATAAACTCCAGATGCAGTGACTAACCACTAGATGTCACCAGAGCAATATCTTGTACCATCCTCAGTTACTCAGCTGTTTGCACCCTCTGGACCTACATTGGCTTCCTTTCCCCCCAAATATTAATCAGATAATCAGATCAATAATATATAGTATATTAACCTATACTTTCTTGATTTGGGGTTGTTGGCTTTTATTTGATGTCATATATCTGCTGACGTATCTTATCCGTGTGTTGTGTGTTCTGTTTGCAGTGACAGTGGTGAGTATTAGAGAGGAGCTGGGCTCTAGAAAGTTCTGCAGCTCTGGTTCAGGCTTGCCTGATTACGTGTAGTATCCTTTAACGTCATATCCTTTCAAACCGCTGGGCTGGGACACACACACTTACACCTAACCCTATACATATTTTAACAAACTCTTTTCCCTTTACGTGTTGGGGAAAATCTTCATACACAAGACAAGACTTCATGTGCAAAACATTAACGTCACTTCTTCTTTCTACGAAGTCCACTGCTAAAATTATTCTAGTTAAAAGCCATGATTGCTTACTGATTTCATTCACTAGATCCATATTGATCACAAAGGAGATGAACCATTGATAAAGGCTCACAGCTGGACTCGTAATGTGGGCATGAGTTCTGTTGACCACATCCAGATGTATAATAGTTTTTATTTTAAAGCACAATGTGTCAGGGCAATTTGTGTGTAAAGCTTCTCTGGTCCTTTATCAGGTCAGTACTCCGGCCAGCCCGTCGACGTGCCTGAGAACCACAAGCGTGCGGTGTGTGACCTCACTGTGGCCGACCGACTTGCTCTGTACGATCATGTGGTCAGCGTCCTCAACCAACAGAAGGAAGCGGCCGCCTCCAGCAACGACGATCTCTACGTAGACTTGGTGTCCAAACTCCAGAAGGGTAAGACTCGCACATCAAGGTGAAGACTTCCAAAAGCCTCCCAAACATCAGAATCAACAGTCTGGCTCATAAAGTCTTCCTTATTAGCTGTTTTTTCCTATTATTACTGTTAAAAATAGTCTCTGTTTGGCTTTACATTTTGCTTTTATTTTGGTGACTACACGAAGAGCACTTTGTTTTTCCTCCCAGCGTTGTCCTCAGGTAAAATGAGTGTGTGTTTGTGTGTAGATGAACAACAGAATGAACCAAAGACTCACCTGGAGCTGATGGCAGAGATGAGGGACTACAAGAGGCGGCGTCAGTCTTACCGGGCCAAGAACGTTCACATCACCAAGAAGTCCTACACTGAGGTACCAGCAAGCAGAGAGCAATGTTTGGCTGCTTCTTTTTACCCATAATCCCTTCTATATGTTGTCACACATTTTTAGGCGTCCTTGTGCTGTTAGTTTATATATTCAGAGTTCAAATGGTTTTGTTCTGGAGGAAAGGTTGGACAGGCAAACAAGAAAACCATTAAGCAAATGAGAAGATCCTGACAGTAGAAGAGAAAGATCCTGACAGTCCAGCGCACAACAGGAGTTTCACAGCACGTCTCATTACCTTTCTTGTTTTTGTACTGTTTTTTTTGGGGGCATGTAGGCCTTTACTGTGAGAGGCCGTAGGTCAGCAACAAACCTGCGGCCTCTGTGTCGAGAACTGAGCCTCTATATATGGCCGCGTGCTCTACCACTCTCTCATTACCTTTCGCAAGCAATTTGAACAGGTTCAAAATCATTTGTCAAGTAATGAAGTAAAACCACAGGACTCTGGCTGTTATGACCAATCAATGCAACATAACAGAAATCATCCATCACTACACCCTGAGGAAGGCTCAACCTGACACGCGTTGGTGTGCTTTTAAAAGTCTTGCAAAATTAATTCAAGGCCTTTTTTGTTATTTATATTTTTATTGTAACCAACCTTTAATGCCTGCATATGTTTTTTTTATGGCTCATCCCTTTGTCCATGAACCTTACTCCCTTCCATGAGCACCAGTTGTGAAAAGGAAACCAGAAGCACTCCTGCCTCCAACGGTTTTCTTACACAGAAATCTTATTGTGCAGGAAAATAAACTGTCCAGCTAACGCTGGTGTTTTTGTTTAATGATGAAAGTCTGAAGCTCCGAAAATGCCTCCTTGGTGGTACTGCACGATATGAGACGAATATGTAATTGTGATTATTTTGACTGATATTGCGAAGTGATGCACAATATTGGAGGGAATGGTAATTTTTGTGTCATTATTCTCATTTTCATTGAAAAATATGAAAGTATGAATAAAAAATATATTTATAGAGTGATTTTTGCGAGTAGCTGGTGGTTGTCTGATGGTTTGACACATTTTGCCATAGACAAACTGCACCCAACCCCCCCCTAGTCCATATTGCGCTTTCGATTAAAATGTGATTTATTGTGCAGCCTCAGTAAAACTCTTATTAAATAAAGGTACTAATTGATTGTGACTGTGATCACCCTGTAGGTGATCAGAGAGGTGATCAACGTCCACTCACAGGAGCTCACCAGACAGTGGAGAGAAGAAGAGGAAGAGACAACGAGATCTGAACTCTCCTCCCAAAGGTACGACAAACACTGTGTCCCCTGACGATGAGTTACCTGTCATTTTGTTTAATAAGGAAATGAAACCTATTTTTGAGTGTTCAAGCACTGCGTCAACGATTGATATTATCTGTCTGTCAGGCGTCGGCTGGATGAGAGGCGCTCGTTGTCGTCAGAGTCTCGCCAATCCCACAGCAGACGCCATCGCAGCCGAGAGCGAAGCCAAGACAGAGAGAGCAAGAAGAAGAGGAAGAAGAGGGAGAGGTGAGAGAGGATAAACCAACTAATATTGTCTATAGTTGTTTTTTTTTACGCTACATTACTGTAAGCTTAACATAAGTTTCTTCTTTTAAAACAACTTGTACAAAATGCAGCTGCCAGACTATCAAACAGAACAAGTCGCCAGTCTCCTATTACACCAATCTTTGCCTCCTTTTTATTGGCTTCCCGTAAAATTCAAAATATCTTCTAAGATCCTATTGATTACCTGCAAGGCAAGGCAGCTTTATTTGTATAGCACATTTCAGCAACAGGGCAATTTAAAGTGCTTTACACAAAATCCGTTAAAAAAAAACAAAAACAGATAAAACACAAGTATAAACAGTTAAAAATAAAACCATTAAGACAGATAAACCCCTAACCCCCTAACCCTAACCCACTAACCCTAACCCACTTGAGACTACCTTCACACTAATTAGTCAATGTTAGTGCTACCTTTTGTGATCACCCTCAGTATCGCTACCCTTCACGACTAAATTTTTCGAAACGTTACCTTTCGTCTCCTCGGACTCTTCTTCACACTAATTAAGCCAATCTAGTGCTGCCTTTCGTGTCTACTTAACGACCGTCTTTGCGCGATTTTCAGATCTTTCAAGGCATTACATGACCTTTCCCTCCCCCGTTACATTTCTGAGCACCTTGTTCCTCACTCCACTACAAGCCCACTCAGATTGTCGCCTCTTTTATCCATTCCTTGCTCCAACTACAAACCAAAGGAGATCGTGTCTTTGCCATTTTAGCTCCAACCCTCAGGAATCTTCTCACTCAGTCTGTCAGGTCTTCTGAATCTCTGGATTTCAACGCCTTTTGCAAACGCCACCTTTATACATTAGCCTTTGTGGAAAGGGCTGCGCCCCCTTTATGTTGTACTTTAAGCATAATGTTTATTTTTATTTATTTATTCATGTGTATGTATGTGTAAAAAGCATTTTGTAACTGTGTTTTATTTTAATTTTAAAGTGCTGTATGAATTAATACAACGCAGCTGTAGAAAAATATCAGAAGGCAACAGTCATTGGTCAAAACTTTATTGGTAAAATAGGCTTTTGTTTCTGAAAATGACAAAATTCAAAGTTCTCACTGTTGCGCATCTTTGCAGGGATTCCCATTCTCCTGATGATGACCACCGCCACCACGACCGCAAGAAGAAGAAAAAGAAGAGGAAAGAGGAGAAGGAGAAGTGATAGTGCTGGAACAGCAACAACAGATCAGATGAGGTCAAAGGTCATTGTGGCTCTTGCGGGTCAGAAGATGTCAGGTGTCACAACATTTTAACATTATAAACGAGTTGATTTTGCACAGAAATAAATGGGAATAAAGTTTTGGGAATCAGCAACATTAACATTTTGGGCTTTTTGTGCTTCACAAACACCATTTTAAAATATGAAACATTACTTTCATATCATGTTTTAATACTACTGTTTTAAATTTCTCAGTTTTTCCGCGTAGTTCCATGTCCGCAAGTAACGATTGTTTTGATTGTCGATTAATCCGTTCATTATTTTCTTTATTAATGGATTAGTTTGGTCTCTAAAATGTCAGAAAATGGTAAAAATGTGGGTCAGTGTTTCCCAAAGCCTAAGAGGACGTCCTCAAATGTCTTGTTTTGTCCACAACTCAAAGATATTCAGTTTACTGTCACAGAGGAGAGAAGAAACTAGAAAATATTCACATTCAACAAAGCTGACATCAAAGAATTTTTACACTTTATTCATTAAAAAAATGACTCAAACTGATTTTATCAATTATCTAAATATTAGCGATTAATTTAATAGTTGACAACTAATGGATTAATCTTTGCAGCATATGGGCAATCTTGGACAGGCCCCGCCCACCTCTTCCTGATTGGCTGTGAGCGGTTTTCAACTACAGACCACATGGAATGTTGGACAGGAGTGTCATAGCTGGCGCACTAATGTCACGGGGTTAAAGGTCACTCTGGTTTCAGGCTTGACTTTGCAGAGTGTCCTCACGTATTTACACAAGGTTTCTGCACTCATTGGGAAGAATCCTGTGAAGTCTTTTAATTTGAAATGTGGGTTTCAGAAGTCTTTGGAAAAAAAAAACCATCCCATTTAATAAAAAAGATGCTTAAAATGTTCAAGTCATTTTAAAACTACATTTAGATTACACATTAGGTAATGAGTTGTCACTAGACTTGTGAAGGGAAACACGTATGATTATTTAACTGTATGTTGAAGGTTTATTCTCGCTGTACCGTAAATGAACTGAATGTTAGAATATTCCACAGTTTGTTTAGATATACAGTAGACGCTTCTGAATAAACTCAAACTAAATCACATTTCTCTAAAGGCTTGAACCAGCCTCACACCACGATTATGTTGGCCGGAAAAACAAAAGACAATGAAAAAGCCTCAATGCTTTCTATATCTGCTGCCTTCGTTCCATACTGAGTGTATGCTGGAAGGACCAAAAGCCAAACTCTGGCTCTTGTGACCTGTACCCCATCCTTTGTGAATGCCACCTCCGATGGGCTGGGCATGTGTATCGAAGGAATGACACTCGCCTCCCTAAAATGTTATATGGTTCTTTTTAAATACCCCCCCCCCCCCGCGCAAACAGGGTGGCCCTCACCTAAGTTTTTAAAGACGTCATCAAGAAGGATCTTCAGGTCTTCTCCATCAACCTGGACGGGACTGGGAGGCACTTGCAAGTGACAGATCCTACTGGCGCGCAGCCATTTAAAATGGCCGCAAGGACTCTCAGGGGGCCTACAAGTCTTTCCTGGAAGAGAGACGCTCACAACGAGAAGCAGTTTGTCGCACGCGACATGAACGGCCTTAATGATGACCTCAGTTTATATGCTCAAATACTCTAGTTTTTTAGATATACTGTACGTTCTTCTGAATAAACTCAAACGTAGTAACATTGCTCTAAAGGCTTCAACTCATGAAAAATGTTCAACATCTTTCCGCGAGCCCAAGATGACGTTTAACGTCTTGCTTTGTCTAACCAAGAGTCCAAAAATCAAAGATATTCTGTTTCACAGTAATGTTAAAAGTAGTAAAAAACAGGAAGTTCTTACATTTTAAGAATTGGAACCATCCAAAGATTAATTAAAAGATCTGATTATTAAAATAGTTGCTTAATGTTCTGTTGATCAACTTATAGTTGCAGCTGTAGTTCAGATCAGTGTGAAGTTTAGGCTAGATCATTTAAATTAAATATTTAATTCTTTCATCACGGTACAGTTTCAGTTCTTTCTATTTTTCTGATTAATTCATTCAATATCATTTTTAAAGTCCGGCATTTGGGGGCGGCCCCTAGCCCACCCAGTAAGAGCGTGCGCCCCATGTAGGCCTTTGCAGCGGCCCGGATTCAAATACAACCTGTGGCCCTTTACTGTGTCATCATCCCCCCACCACCCCCCTTTCCTGTCTATCCACTGTCACTACAGAATAAAGGGAAAAAAGCCAAAAAACAATTGATTTTTTTCATAAAACCGGACCTTTTTGTATCCTGATATTGACAAAGATTACTTTTTTTGATATAATGATATAGGTATTTGTGACGAGATCAAGCGTATTGTTCAGTGTAGGAATTGGGCTGAGTTGCTGAAACTAATCTGTAGTTTTGATGTATGTGTAGTTTCCATTTCGAGCTTTGGATAAAGTGTTTGCTGCTTCTTCAAAAGTGTAAAGTATTGACATTTTACAAGTTGACTTTTTGCATGAAGATTATGTTTTGTTGGCAGTAGGATATATCAAACCATTAAACTAGTTTTCAGTGAAATTTGGTGGCAAGTTGTAAGCAAAAGAGTTAATTTGTGGTGGAGATTTCAGATATTAAAATGTGAAAAGAATAATGTAGGTTAAAAATTAAGACTTTGTAGGCCTGAATTTTCTGCACAAACCCATCCATCTCTTTTTCTCTCTCTGTGTTCTCTGCTGATGCTGTATTCAGGGTCAGGTATTTCTCACCCTGTTGAGACGCAGAGATAGACGACGAGAAGAAGAAGAACAACAAAAAAAGTCGGAGAGGATCCCGTCAGTGCCTGGGAACCTGAGGGATCCTGGAGAGACAGAGAGGAGACAGAGACAGGACAGGGGGAACCATCGGGGTGATAATGCTGTGAGGAGAGCTGCTCAGGGAAAGCTAAATCAGGTTGTTCCTTTATCCACGTCTGAATCCTGAAAGGGTCCTGTGCAGGATCTGGTCTGGTCTGGTCTGAGTGGACTGCCGCACCATGGGAGCCTCCAGCGTCAAGGTAAGAGAGGACGGTCTGGGTTTGGCCAGGAGCTTTGAAGATTTGGTGTCTGTTTTAGCCCCCTGATTGGAACAGGGGTGGAATAATAGTCGATTTGAGTCAACTTGGATTAAATTAAAATGATTTTTTGGGGGTTAATGGAAAGAAAAATGTGTACAAAAATCAGCTGTGGACAGAGCCGTTGCAACATGGTTGGTTATAGCAACGGGACACCTTGTAGAGCAGAGAAACTGTCCAGGTCCAGCAGTTTTTAAATGGGACCAGCAGTACATGGACATTTGAGCGTAAAAGTGATCCAGCAACGTTTTGGTTCTCCATCTTTAATCTGAAATGCCTGGTTTTAGAAGTGTTTCCCAGGGTGTCAACAAGCCCTTACAAGTGTCAAAATACCAGGCGTTAAAATCATCATTTTCAAAAGAAATTTTAATAAGTGAGTTCTTCCTTTCTACATTTAGGTATTAGCAGATTTGCAGTTTTTTTAGGTCTTTATTTTTGACAGGACAGCTGAAGACATGAAAGGGGAGAGAGGGGGAATGATATTCACCAAAGGGCTGCAGGTTGGAGTCGAACCCCAGGCCTGATGCATCAAACATTAAACCTCCACATATGGGCACCCGCTGTACCAACTGAGCTCAAATCAGAGGTTTGACAGCCTGGAAAACTCATTGACATAATTCCAACAAATACACTTTATCTTTACACTTCCCTGACCCCATGTGTTGGGAAAAGCCTGTTGTTGATCAACTAAACTCATGTCATACTGAACTGACCTGCAGAAAGAATCTAGCTGAAACCCACCAATGTTAGTTGTGTAGAAAACTATTTTAACATGTTAGTATTTGCTCTTCAAATAGTATTGTATTATTCATTTCTGCTACCTGTATAACCCTTTCTTCAATACAACAGAGGAATTCACTCATGCTCATGAAGCTCATGCTTCACATTCAGGTGTGCTGAGAAATGTTGGTCAGTTTGTGTGAAACAATGAAGGTCTGTCGGGCTTTGTTTTGGCGTTCTGCTGAAAGGGCATTTTTGTGAATCATTTTCCATTGTGGCTGATGATGAAAGATTGTATTTTGCCCCTTGGCTGCCTGTGGCATGTTTTCTTAAAAGAGGCATTATACCAAAGCTGATCTTTTACAGGAAATCTATTGTATTTCCCCTGAAAGTGCATACTGGCCAGACTTAAGTATCATCCGTGTGAAAATAATTACATTTGAGGCCTAAAAGGAAATAAAGAAATAAAACACCCTGAAATGTCAAAAGATGTGGCATTTTTACAATAGCAATGATGCATGAAACAAACAACAAAAACCTGTGAGAAGATGTTGAATAAGAAAGAGCGAGGGAGTGTCTCACCTCTCTGGCCTAGAGGTCCTGCAGGTCAGGATTATTAGTGTTTTTGCAACATATTCTGCCTAATACTCCCATTACAGTTGATTTTGGATGCCAAAACTAACCTGTAGTAGGTGTTAATTTACAGCATCACACTGCACAGCAACCACAGAAACACTGGTGGCAGAAAGAGTGTTTTAGGGTCAAACGTCTTGAAATTTGGTAACAAAAAGATATGTTGAATTACAGTACAGTGAGAATCTGGCTGTAACCCACATATTTTATTTGTGCAAAAACATGATTTGAACGTCTTTATATTTGATCGTAAAGTAATATTTTATTTTATCTTTCTGCTACTGGCATACACCCTGGAGATTAAGTTAAACACTGTTCATTTATGTATTCTTTCCACTTTTTCTGTTTATTGTCTCATTGGCTAAAAAACCATACGTTGCCTCTACTCTTTGCTGCATTTTTACTGAATAAATAAAGAAAAACTTAAATTTCTTTTGAAAGAAACCAAATTGTTAGCATTGAATTTGTTGAAAATATAAAAACATTGCCAGCCGTGACTGTCAACTAATGACTTTACCTCTCTACTTTTAACTAAATGGATTATTAAAGTTCAAGTTTGAAAAGAGTTGTGTTTTATTGATTAGTTGAAGTTTTGAGAGTTTAGATATTTCAGCTTTCATAATGTCCTTTTCCAAAATCTAATGTCTCACAAGCTCAAACTGAGGTTTCACAAAGCACACAAAGGAAATTGTGATTATTGTGAAAATATGATCCCCTTCAGTTTATTGATGGTGAGTCAACGTCCTTTGTTCAGCTTCTCCAGCACGGTAAATGTTTAGGTTTTTTCCACGGGTGGTGTTCAGGCTCAGAGTGAAGTTAAAGGAATGTCAGATGAATTTGAGAAGAACTCAGTGGTTTTCACTCTGACAAAGAAACCTCTCAGTCAGTTGGATTCTCACCCAAACACCAGCAGAGTCTCATCTGAGCAACACAAACCTTCTGCAGGGAATGTGTCTGTTGTCAAAAGACTTCTGATCCTCCCTGAGACTGCAGTAAAAGAACTTTATTGGTTGCCATTTTGGGGAGAAACCCACATGGTTTAGCCTGATTCATCATAACTGCATCTTCATCATCAACCTTAATCAGTTAAACTTACTTAATGTAATTAGTTTTTGAGTTTTCGAGTCCCATGGGGATTTCGTCCAGGATTTGAACCCTGGACCTCTCGCACCCTAAGCGAGAATCATACCCCTAGACCAACGAGCTGTATCCTTTAACTCCACAGAATTATTTGTGACATCTGCAGTTAAAGGGCTAGTTCAGATGTTTTGTGAGATATCTGTGATTGTTTGTGTTAATTCTCCACAGTAAGTGTGTTAGCTACAGCATTGATGTTGGTCGACATCAACTCCCGAAGCAGGCAGGAGTACTGATACGGAAGCTAAGCAATGTCCTGCTGTGGACAGGGGCAGCAATTAAACACATTTTAAGGACCTTTATGACAGAGAATTGAAGCCATTATCTCTGGTCTCTTCAAAGCCACCAGACTCATTTTGACATAAATGGCATTATATCTCGCAGAACACAGGAGTTTCTGCTCTACCGCTGCTTCAATCACACAAACTAACCGATCAAGGCAGCAGAAGAGCAGCAACTACCATGTTCTGCAAGGTATAATGCCTTTTTTTTCAAAAGGAGTCTGGTGGCTTTGAAGAGAGCTTTGATGCATATAATACACAAATACACTATAAGGTAATACACTGGCTATGGATGAGTACCGCATACAACCCCACTTTAAAACATCCAAACTGTCACTATAATGTGTGTGTCTGTCCAGGTGTTTCTACACACCTCTCAGTAAGTCTAAATTGCTATCATCTTTTATCACTATTTTTTGTGACTGTTATTGCCACTCTTCATTTTAACCCCAACCGGTCGTCAGACACCGCCTACCAAGAGCCTGGGTCTGGGTCTGGGTCTGGGTCTGGGTCTGGGTCTGGGTCTGTCCGAGATTTCTTCCTAAAAGGGAGTTTTTCCTCGCCACTGTCGCACTGTTGCTTGCTCTGGAGGGAACTACTAGAACTGTTGGGTCCTTGTAAATTATGGAGTGTGGTCTAGACCTGCTCTATCTGGTCTAGACCTACTCTACCTGTAAAGTGTCTCGAGATAACTCTTGTTATGAATTGATACTATAAATAAAATTTAATTTAATTGAAACTTCCGGTCAGTCAGTGATTGAAAATCAGGAGCCAGAAACTAACATTCACTGGTTAACTGCTAAGTATCCAAAACAGGTCTGATAACTGTTCCAGAGTATCTGCCTGATGCTATTCTGGTTTTCATAAAGATGTTAGATGGTATTAAATGAGTAAATGTGTTTTTCCTCCTGCAGGCGTCTCTCCTATCAGGGTTGCTTGTGTTCTTGCTCTGTGTCGTCTCTTCTCTCTGCCAGGATGAATATTCTGGATACCACTCAGGTCAGAGCTGCCACACACTGCTGTGATTTACCATTAGCAGCTAATAAAGTGACTGTTTATTCCTGCTTCACAGAAAAACAAAAGGAAAAACAATTAGCAACTGCAAAATTAGATTATTTTGTTATAGGAGAGAACTGAATAAGACAATTTTTGTGTTAGGGATGGAATAACAATTATTTGGTCTATAAAATGTCTTAAATCATCACAATTATCCATCATAATCTCCCAGAATTTTCTTTTCTTACTGAGTGTGATTGGCAGCCAAAATTTAAAAAAAAAATGTATTTTTGGTGCTGAATCCAGGAAATGTTTTGGATTTTAACTAAAAAAAATACCATATTGACCACACACAAGTGATTCTTGCATTGCATTTCTTTTATGTTATTCTCTACTTTCCACTCACACATCTTTGCAAATTTTGCATAGTTATAGAAGTAATATTTATGAAACTTTTTGTCATAAAGTGTTGGCTCGTCCCAGATTTGTACCCAGGTCCTTTTACGCCCAAAGCAAGACTCATAACCGTAGACCAACAAGCCCCACTTCTCTGGTGAAACCCATACAGTAAAATCAGGTCTGACATATCATGTTTCACGTGTCTGTCCAGGGGAGGAACACACCTATGAAGGCTCCATGGTCGACCACTTTGACAACTTAGCCTCTCCTCAGCCAGGTGAGTACAGGGACCCCAGAGTCAGCTACACATGATCCGCAGTGAAACCGCAAGGTACGGCACAGAGCAAAGAGGCAAAGGTAATCATCATCAAAGGACAGCTGCAAACGAGGCTTTACTTTTTATTCTTACCTGATGAAAAATGACTGATAAATCAATCAAAAAATAAAAATACATAGAGAAACAAATAAATACATAGAAGGACTTTGTCAAACACTAACAGAAAGTACTCAATGTAGGGTTCATCAGTATCCATAATGCAGAACTATTTGTTGTTTTTGATTATCATTTATGTGTTGGACATATGCAAGACTTTCTTTCCAAAGGTAGGGCTCGTCCGGGATTTGAACCCTGGACCTCTCGCACCCGAAGCGAGAATCATACCCCTAGACCAACGAGCCACTCACATTGAATTGTACCATTAGAAATGGCAGGAATTTAAAAGTCTTGGAAACATTTGTTATTCTGTTCAGTATTTTTGTTTGTTTAACAAGTCCCAACCTCTGCATGTATTTATTCTTTTATTTATTTCCCTTTTTATTTATTCCTATATTTATTTATTGAACCTTTTGCCATACTTCCGTCGTCCGATTTTGTCTTTTACAAGTCTAAAATGTCTCTTCTGTGCCATCAGAGTATCCACCTGAGCCAACTCACAGCTACGAAGAGGACCAACAACCCGAGGAGGGGGACTACGACTTGTACGGCCCAGAACCCACGCAGGTCACCATGATGACCGAGGACGCTTTCCCCTACGCCACCACTGCTGAGTCTCACTATGCCAAAGAAGACACAGAGACCATGCAGGTATGAGCGCTAAGGGCTGAAGGTCTTAACATTTAATAGCCCCAAAAATATTTGATTAATGCAGAAAGCAATGAAAAAAAACATTAGATGTCCTTCTTTTCGGCCGGATTTCCTTTACCTAAAGCTTCTTTTATGTTGGAATTCTAACCTTCGGTGGATTTCTGAGGACTCTGGTTACCTGCTCCAAGGTAAATCCAGACAGCTAGCTAGACTATCTGTCCAATCAGAGTTTTCTGTTGCACGACTAAAACAATCTTTGTTGGAACACGTTCCACCAAAGCAAGTTCCTATTTTGCAGAGGAACCGGGGCTCCATACGGTGCTTCGCACCATCCATGACGATTGTGATTGGCTTAAAGAAATGCCTCGTGTGGACTCGCCAGACCCTTCTCTGCAGACTAAAGATAACCAAAATCCTCACACAAAGAGATTCAAAAAGCCTTTGTGGGCCTCAATATTATCAGAAACAATGCATATTATAACTTCAGCCAGCAGACAGTCCACAGTGTATATGTTCACGCTCCCTGTGGTGTGATATTTCCGTGTTTTCAGGTCCCATATGACACCGACTCCTCGGAGGAGGAGTCTGGCGGCGAGGTGGAGAGGCCAACAGAGTGCGACTGTGAACCCGGACAGCCTGGATTCGCTGGCTTCGCAGGACCAAAGGTACCGACTCGTTTCATCCCATCATCAACACTTTATTCTCTGCACACACTGCTGTTTGTCCTGCTCCATCCTGCTCATCTCAGGCACCAGATTTCGTTTGCCCATTAGTCGCTGCATTCATCCAGTTCTAATGACAGTTATCTTAAATTTGCCTAATGGAAGCTTTCATCTTATAATGTCACTACTGACCATCAAAAATAGTCTTAGTACATATAGAAAGTTTTTCTACTTAGAATAAAAATGAGAAAGCCCCAAAAGTGAGACTGAGGAAAAAAAGAAGCTGCTTGCTTTTTAACATTACAGTGGTGCTCAAAAGTTTACATACACATGCTTAAGTTGACTAAAAAGAGGAATAAAAAAATCATGTTTTGGAAATTTATTTTAATACCTAAATTAAAAAATGAGGTAAAATCCAACCTTTAAGGACACCAATTTTCTTTGTGAATGAATAACGTATTGTAAATAAATAAATGTTCTTATTTAAAATACAGGGTCATAAGTATACATACCCTATGTTAAATTCCCATAGAGGCAGGCAGATTTTTATTATTAAAGGCCAGTTATTTCTGGATTCAGGATATTATGCATCCTGATAAAGTTCCCTTGGCCTTTAGAATTAAAATAGCCCCACATCATCACATACTCTTCACCATGCTTAGAGATAGGCATGGGATACTTTCTATAAAATCATCTCTCAATGCAAATCAAACCAGGTATTAGTCTAACTGAAATAAAACCATGCCTATCTCTAAGCATGGTGAAGAGTATGTGATGATGTGGGGCTATTTTAATTCTAAAGGCCAAGGGAACTTTATCAGGATGCATAATATCCTGAATCCAGGAAATAACTGGCCTTTAATAATAAAAATCTGCCTGCCTCTATGGGAATTTAACATAGGGGTATGTATACTTATGACCCCTGTATTTTAAATAAGAACATTTATTTATTTACAATACGTTATTCATTCACAAAGAAAATTGGTGTCCTTAAAGGTTGGATTTTACCTCATTTTTTAATTTAGGTATTAAAATAAATTTCCAAAACATGATTTTTTTATTCCTCTTTTTAGTCAACTTAAGCATGTGTATGTAAACTTTTGAGCACCACTGTAAATACATTATTTACACTTTCCATTGTCTCCCGGTGCATTTTAGAATTAATGCTTGTTATTAAAGCCCCGGAATATTTGGCTGAGATTTTTACCTTTAGTGAGCACAACGTCATTGAGGTCATCCTATCAACTTATTTTAGAAGTCAGGAGGTCGAGGTACAAACTGTGGGGGGGATTGCACTGTTGCAGTTGCTGCCCAAAATGTTTCTATCTGAGAATTTCTGGTGTAATTTTCAGTTTAAAGTGCATTAAATTAAAAGCATAGTTATAGTTTATCTGTATGTACACACAAGGAATCAAGCAATAAATGCATGTGTTTGTTATCTTTTACTCAATCTGTATCCGTTGTTCTTTTTCTATTTCCTTTCAGGGATCCAGAGGTCTGCAGGGTAAAACTGGTGAGCCAGGAATTCAGGGCAGAGAGGTGAGAGTCTAAAATATCATTACTGCTTGTTTTTTTAATCATCAGGAAACCTGATTAACATAATAATCAAATTACGGCTGAGTGTCCAGCTGATTCTGCTACTGCTGCGGATACTGTGAGTTTCATTTGTGATTCTTGTTTTTTAGGGTTATAAAGGAACCAAAGGGGTTCGGGGAAAAGGAGGCGACACGGGACCAGTGGTAAGTAAATCGTGTTACAACAACGCTGATACTTACTAACACTACTAGGCATGATGATCTATACTGATAGATTCACCTGCACTACCATTGATATCAACAAAGTAAAAGTAAAACTGGATGTAGCAACAAACTGAAGGAAAATGAAAATGAAACTAAAGCTGCAGAGACACTTAGAAAGGACCTTAAAGCCAAACAATCAAACAAAAGTAAAAGTAAAAGGAGCAGGTTAAAAATAAATCCCCAATTTTCTCTTTTTATACTCTGTGACACACCACAACAATACTTTGATTCAAAGAAGTAAAAACAAGTACAGTAAATAGATAGCGCCCACTCGTTAAATCATAATGTCAAATAAAAATACATGTGAAAAGTTTTTAGTTTTCATGTATTTTCGGCTGATGCGTTTTGTCTTCTTCTACAGATTGTAACTGAATATTTGGAATAAAATGAACCGCTCCAGACTTTAAATGAGTTTAGGATGTATTAGGCCTGCACAATATATTGTTTTTTAATCGTCATCGCAATATCAACTTACATGATAAACATCACGAAAGATTCTTTAAAGTTAGTTGAAAGAGAGTATCTGTAGAAAACTGCAGTTTATTCAACAAGCAATCTGATTGTATTTTAACAGTCTACTGAAAGCAGCAGAAAGGCAGAACAGAGTACACTTTAATATCTGTTTATATTTATTCAATTTTAAGTGATGTCGTTATCGCAACATTCAACAACGTTATCTCATATTTTCCTCTTATTCTGCAGTCCTAGGACGTATTGAAAATGTATTGGTGAACATACTGTACATATATAGCAAAGGAAAGAACTGTCCTTCCCTCTTTTGAGTTACAAACAATAACAAACACTTCATATTTGTTGTTCCGGTTTGTTGTTTATTTGTGGTTCCCCTTCGAGGAGAACTCGAACTGCGTCGGTTACGACACTATGCCTAAAGGCGTTCCCATAGTGTCGTAACCGACGCAGTGTCTCGTTCCCCTATCTCGGGGAACAAGGGTTACATACGTAACCCGAGACGTTCCCCTTTGAGGGGAACTCGAACTGCGTCGGTTACGACACTATGGGAACGCCTTTAGGCATAGTGTCGTAACCGACGCAGTTCGAGTTCCCCTATCTCGGGGAACAAGGGTTACATACGTAACCCGAGACGTTCCTTTGAGGGAACTCGAACTGCGTCGGTTACGACACTATGGGAACGCCTTTAGGCATAGTGTCGTAACCGACGCAGTTCGAGTTCCCCTATCTCGGGGAACAAGGGTTACATACGTAACCCGAGACGTTCCCCTTTGAGGGGAACTCGAACTGCGTCGGTTACGACACTATGGGAACGCCTTTAGGCATAGTGTCGTAACCGACGCAGTGTCTCCTTCCCCTATCTCGGGGAACAAGGGTTACATACGTAACCCGAGACATTTTCACCACTGAACTCTCCTTTTACAGGGCGACGCCGGACCTGAGGGAGATGACGGAGCATCTGGTTTCTCTGGCGCCATGGTGAGTTTAAAACCAGTTCTCTGAGTGTCCCACAGCGACGAGCCACACATTAACAGGGTTTGTAAAGTTTTAAAGCTGTAGCGTGTAGTAGGGCTGAACGATATTGTGTTTTAGCATTGACACTGCGATGTGCGCATGCGCGATAGTCACATTGCCAGAACATGCGATGTGAAGAAGGGTAGCATGAGTTTGTTGTATTGGTTTGTTTCTGTGGTGACATGCACGCTCCACGTGCCTGTGGCGAACTTCCATTACCGTGAACAATGCAGACTAAGACCAGAATGACAAATTGACCATAAGGACAGTTTAATCTGGTGGATTTAAAGTTCAGATACTCTTTAAAGAAAATAAACACACTGAGTGGATCTAAAAGTGGATTATTTAAGCTCTTTTCTCTGCAGCAAGTTTCAAGCCCATTAAAGTTGAATTGGTTCGTTGGTTCATTGGTTTGCTGTGAATGGCCGTTGTGCCGCTGCTCACAGCCAACCTTCTCTGGCAGTCCTGTAGCTAAAAATGAGCAACGAAGAAGATCCGCCGCAAAGAGAGGATGATTTTGTACCAAAAAGAAAGTTAAAATCAGCCATTTGGTACTATTTTGGCTACAAAAAAGAGGATGTTGACCAAAATCTGGTATTTTCTCTGGTGTTATAAAGTTGTGGCCACAAAACAAGGAAACAACACCAATTTGTCTTATCACTTACAACGGCACCACAACGCTCTTTTCAACGAAAACAAAGTAAAATCTGGATGCCAACTAAAGTCAAAAACTATTAGCGATGCCTTTGGCATTGTGACCCTTTACCAGAAAGGCTCTGAACAACAAAAAGAAATAACAGACGCAATAACGTTTCACATCGCTAAAGATATGTTGCCATTACACAGTCGCCAAAGAGGGATTTAAGAAAATGATCCGAACGCTTGACAAGCGGTATGTTATACCATCCCGCACATGGGTTTCCCAAGTTGTGATAAAAGAGCTATATGACAAATGCAAATCCAAGATGGAGGCAGAGCTGTCACACGTGGAATACTATGCAGTCATTACAGACTTATGGTCCAGCAGGACAACGGAGCCCTACATAAATCTGACAGTCCAGGACTTAAAAATAAAAAAATATATTTATTTTCAGTTATTAAAATATAAACCAATCAGGGGGTTAGTGTAAAGCTGCAGTTTTATTTAAAAATGTGTTCGGCTTTTCTGTTTACGGAAATATGTTGTAATTTTGTAATAAAATATTAAGTGACCTTTTTGTAATGAAGGTTGTTTATTAGTGAAATTATTAATATCCTGGAATGGTAATTATTGACTTTATCCTGTATTGATGCCTCGAAATATCGCAATATATATAGTTTAGGAAAAAAAATATCGCAATGTAATGTTTTTCCAATATCGTGCAGCCCTAGTTTGTAGTTTCTGTCGCTCCCGTGAGGAATTCTAAGTAATGACAACCAAACTGTTGCGGCGCGTCCGCGTGATACAAGCCTTCCGTGATCGCGTACCGCCCTCACCCTTCCTTCTAAAAGCACTTGCTAGTTGCCAAGGAGGACACGGAGGATTAAAAACATGATGGACTCTTCGGAAGAGGTTGTTGAAACTTGAGTTTCTGTGCTTTGTAGATTCTTGATGACATTGACTTGTCAGGACTCAAAATAGAAGATAATAAGTAAACATGTTATGAAGTAACTAAGCAACTGAATCTTTTGTCGTCAACAGGGAGAACCTGGACTTATAGGAGACCTAGGCGAGCAAGGAGAGTTTGGTCTGAAGGTAAACACACACACACACACACACACACACACACACACATACATACATTCACATACACACACACACACACACACATACATACACTCACATACACACACACACACACACATACACTCACATACACACACACACACACATACATACACTCACATACACACACACACACATACATACACACACACATACACTCACATACACACACACACATACATACACACACACACATACACTCACATACACACATACAGTACAAACACACACATACTGTACAAACACACACATACTGTACAAACACACACACACAGTACACACACACACACACACACACAGTACACACACACATACACACTACACACACATACAGTACACACACACACATACACACTACACACACATACACACACACACACACACACGCATACAGTACAAACACACACATACAGTACAAACACACACACACACACACACAGTACACACACACTACACACACATACAGTACACACACACACACACACACACTACACACACACACACTACATACACTCACATACCTTTTAGACTGGCCAGGGATGCACCTTTAATATGAAAGATATTAACTTTCTAATAAAGTACTTTAAAATGATGAAAGGATTTATATAAACATCTGGTTCACTCAGCCATACATTCTGTTCTGTCTCTAACCTCTCTTATATATCCCAAAATATATTGTATATTAATTATTTTTACGTAACAAATGTTTTTTTCTGTCCTTTCATGACCTTTCAGCCATAGAAAGGATTAAGGTCTTGGTAACAGAATAAGTAAAAACATTTTTTTGATTAGTGGAAAAATTTGAAAAAAGTAACAACGCATATTGCATTGTATATGAGCAGTTTCGCAGCATCATGAGCAGATGTTTTAATAAAATGTGATGTCTTTCTGTCGGCAGGGTGACGTTGGTATGGAGGGACCCCGCGGAGGAGTTGGAGGTCCGGGTGAGACTGTAAGGAAACACATCGTCAACCGTCAACCCAACTCTTTGACTTCATTACCCCCTGTCCCCAGCAAGGGATAGGGGGAAAACTACAAGACACAGATGAACAAACAATAAATAAATATAAGTAATGAGAATAAATAGTAAAATGTAAGCAGGCGTCTGCAGCACCATAACAACACTACATTTCTAATTTTTTATGCTTCAGTATCCTTTTTATTTCAAATCAGCTTTTAATATTACAGTATATATTCATTATTGTTCTTACTAGGACTTTAAATGGAGAAGTCAGTGTTACACAAACACTCCCACACACATTATACATTTTTATTACTATTTATTTGTTCTATTTCAGGGCCCTCGTGGTGACGTTGGGTCTCCAGGACCAAAGGGCGGTAAAGGCATAAAGGTAAAGACACTCTCTAATACACACCATTACTCTGAATATACAGTATGTACCTGACTGACTGACGGATGTTTGAAGTGCTTTTAGAGGTAATTAACATTTATGATTAGTAGCATGTTGTTGTTCTTAAAAGAGTGTCTAAAACGTAAAGGTTGAGATTGAAATGTAATAATTTGGGCTGTCACAATTACAGTTCTAAATCGAAAATAGATTGAAATAGAACAATTGCATCAAAGTGCAATTTAATAATTCATGTGTAATTTATTTGATAATACAGTTTGCTATATCTTGTACACTTATCTATCTTTGCTCTTATCTCTGCTGTTGCAAACCGCAATTTCCCCACTGTGGGACAAATAAAGGTTTTTCTTATCTTATCCTATCTTAAATGAGCTTTCAATTTCAATTATGGAAATCAAAAGCAGGATCAGTGATTTCACCTTTTTTAAATACATTATTTTTAATTTGACCATATCAGCCTTAGTGTCATACTTTCCCAAAAATATGGTGGTTATATCACACTCGATGCCATGGAGCCTGTCCTTTTAAAAAAGAATTGTAAATTGTAAATGACGAGTTGTCAGGGCGTAAAACCAACAATCTGTTGATCTTTACAAATCAAAACTCCATTATCTAACAATGGCAAAGCCATGAAAAACATGTTTGAGACACCCCTATTTAATATTATTTAATATTTTAAGTTGTAAGATTGTTTAGGTTTGAAACACGACGACTAAATGTTTTGCTGTCTGCTCTGCTAAATAAAGATATAACATCTTTTCTTCTCTTAACCTTTATACATCAAATATGACAGAAGAATCTAAAGTAAAGTCAAATAAACATAAACAAATCACATTTAATGAGTTAACATGTAAC
>JABXJD010000701.1:160000-193117 GCA_013375575.1 Percina caprodes
GTCTATAGTAATAGCCATCTGTATATATATTCATAGTACATATTCACCTGTAAACTCTGTTATAGTAACAACCATCTGTATATTATGTTCATTGTACATATCTGTAAAAATTCTATTTATAGTAATATCCACCTGTATATTCTATTCAGTACATATCCAGCTGTAAATCTTGTTCACAATACTAGTTATCTATATATTATATTATATTCATAGGACAAATCTATCTGTAAAATTCTGTTTATAATAGTATTCATCTCTATATTTATTCAGTACATATCCATGTCCTGCACTATGGAACCAGTGTATATCCTGCACCTGCTGCTATTGCACTTCTGGTTAGACCTAAGCTGCATTTCGTTGCCCTGTACCTGTGTAATGACAATAAAGTTGAATCTAATCTAAAATATAAAGATCTAGTGCTCTATTTACAGTATGCATTCACCTTTTGTATTACTGAGGGGAAAAAGGGCCACCAACAAGTCAAATGTTTACACTTTAGTGTTTTTCCAATCTCAGAACCCTCTGGCTATCCGTCTGAAGTCGGGTTAGCCTTCTGGTGGCTCCTGCCAATATTTCAGGGTTTCCAGTGGTTTTGGTAGCTAGAAGGGATACAGCTACTGCGTTTAGCTGAGAAAAAGTGAGCGTCATTTCATGCGGCAAGACAGTTAAGTTCAGGCACCAAAATGACTAGTTAAGTTTAGGAAAAAAGACCTTGGTTTGAAACCAACACGCAATTCCTGGGTGAAAATATTGAAATTATATTACATTATATTACATTTTGTGAGATTTTGCCAACTCCAGGCAGTAGCGGTATCCCTTCTAGCCTCAACCGGTTCCGGTGTAGTCAGCCATTATCCGGTCCCAGACTTCCTCTTTGATGCTCGGGTCATTGTTTACGGACCGAGTCGATAGTTTTTGTTTCTGACAAACTCTACAAACAGATACCTGCATATGTATGCAAATGTCTTTTTTTTTTTTTTTTTTTTTTAGATGTATTTAATGTACATTTAAAGAAAAAAGCTGAATCTTAGTCAGATGCCATTTTGGCCAATGCCTACCGCCTCTTTTGCTCTCCACACACATTGTTTACCTTTAACCAATGCCTTGCTCAAACGTGATTGGTCAACGCTACTCAGACAACAAACAGAAACCATAACGCAGATAGATTCTGCATTTATATGCAGATATTTGTTATATATAGATAATATCTTTGACTGCATTAGGGCTGGAACTAAGACTTATTTTTTATTATTATCAATTCATCTCTTGGCTTTTCTTAAATGAAATGTTATTGATTATGGTTAGTCTATAAAATGATGTCAATTACAATTTACAAGAGTTTCCTAGGGGACGTCTTTAAATTGTTGGTTTTTGTCCAAAACCCAAATACATTTAATTTACTGTAATGTAAAACAAGGGAAATTAACAGATCTTGAATTTTGAGAAGCTGGGACCAGATTTACTCTGAAGCCTCATATTAACTTTCAAATAAACTTTTGAATACATTTTTGCACAAAATGAGGAGAATTGATTTAGTCCCCTATCACTTACATTAGAAATGCATTAGGAAGACAGACAGACAGACAGACAGACAGACAGGCAGGCAGGGAGATAGGTAGGTAGGTAGGTAGGTAGGTAGGTAGGTAGGTAGGTAGGTAGGTAGGTAGGTAGGTAGGTAGAGGTAGGAGGTAGAGGTAGGATAGAGGTAGATAGATAGGATAGGTAGATAGTAGATAGAGGTAGGCAGGTAGGCAGGTAGCAGGCAGGCAGGCAGGTAAAGGTGGGTAAGGTTGGTGGGTAGGTAGGGGCAGGTAGGTAGGTAGGTAGGTAGGTAGGTAGGTAGGTAGGTAGGTAGGTATGTTGGTAGGTTGGTAGGTAGGTAGGTTGGTAGGTTGGTAGGTAGGTAGGTAGGTAGGTTGGTAGGTTGGTAGGTAGGTAGGTAGGTAGGTTGGTAGGTTGGTAGGTAGGTAGGTAGGTAGGTAGGTAGGTAGGTAGGGTAGGCAGGCATTGTTTTAAGACAGACTTGAAACGTCCTGTCTTTTAACCAACAAATGCTCTAACTATATATAAAATGAAACGACTTCTAGTAAAAACAAAACAGGAAATTTCAGTCAAATCAAACTGAGTCCAATAAGATTCCGTTGTTTTCAGGATAAACCAAAACACAGGATTTGTCTAATGTTAGAGTGTTTTCTCTCTGCTCATGTTCTCTTTTCTCCTTTTCTCTCTCAGGGCACTAAAGGTCTAGGCGGCCTGCCGGGCAGCGATGGTGACCCCGGGGAAGACGTGAGTCGGTGTGATTGAACGTCACCAATCTCTACAAACTCTCCGCCATCTTTACTTTCCCCATACTGCTACAAACCTCTGTTCATCCCTGCTGTTTGTCTTCCTCAGGGTCCTATAGGAGTCCCGGGTGCAATGGGAGAGCCTGGACTGTTTGGAGCCAAGGTAACGAACATAATGGCTCAACACAACATAGATAGATGTATAGAGTACTTATAGTAGTTATTAAAGGTGCACTGTGAGCTCCTGCATGGTCACATCTCTTGACGTTCCAAGTCAATTTCAAAGAAAACAGAGCAAGCTCACCCCTCCCCCCCACGTCCCCCAACTGTCAGGACTGACTGACTAGCTGTCACTAACCCCACCCCCTCCCCCAAATATCTAGGATGTGATTGGCTGGAGTGGTTTGTTGTATTTGGGTGCACAGGCTGTGCCTCTAGTGTTTATTTGACGTTCACGGTCCCTGTGATGTCTCCCCAGATCGGACTTTTTCACAGTGTATTCAGGAGAGATGCCTACGATTTGAGACAAAAATCACGCTGAAACCATGCAGGAACTCATAGTGCACCTTTTAACCAAATAGGAAATTAAATGACGACTGTCATTAAAGTTTAGTTCAGAAAATCAGTCGCAGCTACAAATGCTCTCAATTCCTCTTTTGCAGCCAAGGTTTTTACTTTAAGCTTTTTTTTCACAGTTTATTATTGTTTTAAATTCACACTGGACTAGTATTACTATGGGACTTAATGTTATTTAGAAGCAAAGTCTGTATTTTATTCAAATTTACTGACATCATCCCCCACATCAGATGTCAAGGCTCTGTCAAAACGTTCATTTTTTAATTGCCAACGCAGCCAATATGATCCTAAATCACAGAGATGCCGATTCACACAGGACTAATATTATCACATGACCTCTGTGTTTGACAAAATGTGGAAGGTCATTGTTGGACACCTAACAAATCACAGACTTCAGATTCAGGTTACTTTATTTGTACCCATAGGTGGATTTGTTCTGCAGCAAGAATATGACATCCACACATAGAAAGATAAATATAAATAAGTGAAATAAAATCATTCAAAGAAATACTCTCTCAAATCAATTTGAGATTTGTTTTATTTTCTCACGGGATGAAGATCACAGTCACAGACAACCGCCGCAATTATTACAAATTAATAAAAATGTGTGTGTCATGTAGCAACATCTGCTCACATACGTGTTTTCATCCTCCTGTCAGTTGCATATGAAAGTTAATCTTTCACAATTACCTCAATGATCTTCAACACAGAAACATAAAAGCCTCCTGGATTAATTTAACAACGCTATACAGATATATTACAGCTATCCAATCAACATATTTCACTGTTGTTTCATCAGCCATACAGCAGGGGGAATCTGTTGCTCTCTGATTGGATGTTCCTCACTGGAATTTACTCTGGGACAGTTTTTATTTTTATTGATTGGATTTTTTTGAGATTAATGTCTATTGTCTCATCCAATAATTGCATGAAAAATGTCTGCAGGAACTCTGATAAGGGCTCATCCACTTAAATGTGAAACTGTATTTATTATTCTTAGTGCATACCCAACAGTCCTGCAAAATGAATCACAACATGGGGAATGATTTCATGAAGTCATTTGATATTTCGTTCTGAATGACAAAGCACACTGGCCGTCAAAACACCCACGCCTATTGTTTTCTATTTTAATGTGAGTCGCTATGCGTCACGCCAGAGCCCACAAGTCTGTTTTCCTGCACAATCTATTGAGTTTGACCATTAGAGAAACGTACAAGTAATTGTTTAACACAATAGGCATTTTTTCACAGATGACATTTTGACATTTAACAGTAGGAATACAATTTTATTTATAAAAACGTGGTTCCAAAAGTCAAAATCCTCTTAATTTTCTCCATAAGGATTTAGATTATCAGCCATTATGTCTGAACTATCTGAGTTAGACTGACCACGAGCACCGGAGGATGTGAAACAAAAGTTTCTGCTCCTGTAGAAACCCAAAGTCCGTAAGAAATCAACCTTGTTTTCAAAAAAATCCGCTGTCATGGATAAGTACTACACTACCCACAATCCTAAGTGTAACAGCGAAGTCTCTAAATGTTGGAGATTGTTCTTTTAAGCCAAACTAAATGTTTTATGATTCATCTCAGAGCTGGTTAGCTTGGTTCCATGCTTAAAAGGCTTTATATCATCATTTAATTAGACCTTTATTGAGATAGTGAACCGGCGGTCCCTGTTAAACTGTGAAACTTTATTCTTTATCTGCTTTTGGGGGATGCTGTACAATCTGTATCACAGTATCATCTGCTGAACGTCAGTGTCCCAATGTCTGTTTTCTACCTCTGCAGGGCCAGAAGGGGGATCGGGGTGTGAAAGGACCCCGAGGCAGAGTGGGCGCTGTGGTGAGTAAACTCTAGAGTCACACCTTTGATAGTTAAAGTCCAAGAGCAAGACACTGATTCAGAACCACTTGCTGAGTCAGTGGTTGCATCGTATAACCCTTAAATTGCCTCCTCTAGTCCTCCACGTGCCTCCCTTCCTCGCGTCTTAGAGAGGCAACAACCAAAAGGTGTTTTTAGACGTACTTTCCTCTGAAGCATCACATAAATTCAGCTGTATGTGCGGAGTTAGGAACTCCTTCAGCTGCACGGCTCCCTGGAAGGCTTCTCTCGTGTATCCTCGCCTAACCCTCCTCCAGAGATCCTCCTCGATTCTCGCTCCTCGGGGCAGGACTACAGCTTCTGGGAAGGATGTTCTCGTGATTCCTCGCTCATGGCTCCTCAGTGATCCCAGCCTTCACCGAGGAGGGACAGAGCAACCTCCGAGGGCCGAGGAGTTAAGGAGCTATCAAATAAGTGACATGACATGCAGCCAATGTGGGAAACACAGACATTGACTTCCTCATCGACTTCTTCCTCGCTTAGAAAAATGGTGCTTGACATGAATCCAGTAGTGGAAATGAAATGTAAAATAACATAACAGATTTATTTCTGTAAAAGTCGGTTGTGGTTGTACATCTAAAATTGAAAGTCATTTTTGAAAGACTTTTTGAAAGAAGATCTGCAGTTCTAGCTAATATCTTGAGGAATTTCCCAGCGTTCAGTTCTCAGGAGGTAAGCTGTTTGTTTTCTATATATTAATGTGGCCACTGTGACATTAAAAAGAGGAAGAAGAAGAAGGAGGAGGGGATGTCCCTAACAGAAAAAACAGAAAAAAATCACACGCTGTTTCAGATAACAACAAACCGAGAAATCACCAGATGTCACATCTGGACAGTTTGTCTGTTAAAAATGAAACATCTGTTACATGTTGTGTATAAAAACTAGACGCCTTCCCTCCATCCATAAATAAATGAAGCAGGAGAATCAATAACTTTGAATGCAATAATAAAAACCCAATTGTGAGTCATTATAATAACAAAACAAACACTGGGATCATCAAACACAAGAGATCTAGATCTAAGGTGGAAGAAGCCGGTTGTAATTTTCAACAATAATTCAAAATAACACATTTAATACATTTAATGACGGGCTGAGGTATATTCATCAAGTTTTATTCTCATTTATCTTCAGGATTTTACATCTTTAAAGCAGCTCAGCAGAGAAAAATATTGGAAGATATTGTTTGTAATGAGAAAAGTTTATTATTTCATGGATTTCTCAAATTTCAGTATGCCAGTTATGTCGTAAACCGTTTAAATCTGAGCATGCGCGACTCACGTCTGCACTCGACTCACATCGGGGAGTAACAGCGTGTTCCCTGGGACTGTTTTAATCAAAAACACGTCAACATAATGATAAATGTAATCATTAACAAAACCCTCTGTTGCCCATTTTCCAGAAAATTTAAGTTTTTTTCAACCAAATTGTCAAAACAAAAAAAGGTGTAAAATAAATGATCAGTTCACTACTTTCATTAAATTTGTGTGTTTAATTCAATTTTATAACATTCGAAAAAAAAATTATAACAGAGCGTTGAAAAAAGTGAGAAACATGGGGAAAAAACATCAAAAAAGCACAAAAGAAAAAGATCAACAAAACATCAGAAAAAGTGACTAAAACGTCTGGAAAAGCGACAAAAGGGTAAAAAATGACGGCCAAAATGTTGATGTTGATGTTGTAACCGCATGGCGCTCACAGCCGCTGATACGAGTGACCGCTCACGGAGCTCTGAAACTGGCGTCACTTGACCAGCTGGCGGTTGCCTAATTTCATAAGATATCATACGAATTGGTGTAAATAAATCTTCATACTGTGTTGACATTGTAAAAAATATTTTTATTAAATTTTTTTATTTATACATTTATTGTGGATTAAATCACATTGATTGATTGATTGATTGATTGATTGATTGAGTATTATTCTGTCTGTTTGTCCAACAGGGAGCTGAAGGAGAGCAAGGAGACGCCGGAGTACCGGGGAAACCAGGACCAAAGGGCCTGCAGGGCCAGCTTGTGGGTACACGCAACACAAACAGCCGACTGCAGATCAGTTATTAACATTTATATTCATCTTTTATTAAATATCAGACGTAAATATCAGGGTAGCTCACCTTGTATAGCTCGCTCTCCTATCTCATGCCTTTAATACAGCGGCTGGGGGTTTGAAACCGACCTGCGGCCCTTTGCTGCATGTCATTCCCTCTCTCTCTCTCTCTCTCTCTCCTTTCATTTCTTCAGCTTTCCCTTTAAAAATAAAGGCCTACAACGCCCAAAAAATAATCTTTAAAATATCAGACGTCACAAGGGTCTCTTTCCACAAAGATCAACTTCAATATAATCTCAGATTAAGGAACACAATGTAACTGAGACCTGACTTTCTTCCAGGGGGCCAAAGGTGAGACAGGACCCGATGGTGTGAAGGTGAGTGTTTAATAATCACATATCAGTCTGTACGCGTCATAAAATGACTAATACTACTCTGTATAATATATATATAATAATATATTCTGTGACAATGTTTTGAAAATGTTCTTTTAGTAAAAGTATGTCATCAGAAAAAAAAGTATAAAAATGTCCCCTGTGACTGTAATACTATTTTATACTATATCATTACATTATTATTCCCCATGCATAAATGTAAGGACTTTACTGTTGGAGTTGGTTGAGTTAACGCTCATTTTAAGCTATTACCTATTGATTCATTATTAATTACAGAGAGACGGAGTTTCCCTTCGTCTGCTGACCTCTTTTCACCTCTCTCATCCTCCCTTCTTTCACAAACTGGTACCAATAACTTGAGGAACCAGTAGATGCTGTTATTGTTTTTGTGTTCACAACTTCCTCTTTCATCACATGTTGTGTTTTTCCTGCAGGGCACAGCAGGAAAGAAGGGCATTAAAGGTGTAAAAGGACAAAAGGTACTTTGATCTGTCTACAGTCTGATGATGAAACTCGTCGTTACACATCACACATATCGTAATCTCCGTTTAACTTCCTCTTCCCACACATGCTGGGATGTATTTACTGATTACCTCGTTTCTCCTTTTTGTCACCTTTCAGGGCGGCAGGGGAGACCGTGGAGACAAAGGACAGGTGATTACTCTATTTACTTTGTTTTTTGCCTTGACGTCATAGAAATACACACACCTAAAGCCAGTTGAGGAGTTTCCGAAACATGCACTGGTTTTACAAAATAATCTTATCATCAAAACGCAAACAGGTGGAACAAATGCATCAGACGTTTGTACAGAGTTCTTTGTATTTCAGTATGAAAGACGTAAGCTACCAAAATCAAAAATAAATAAATGACTCGAGAAATAAATAAATTCACCATTAAATGTACCAATGATAATATCAACATAAATTAGGATATTAATTAATTGATAAAATGTGACATAAATTGATATTTCCTTTTTTTTATTTGCATCTTCATTTATATATATTCCATTTCTCCCCCTATTTATTCCATTATTATTTTCTTTATACATTTCTTTATGCAACAAACTGTACGTACAGTATTATAAACAGTAAGCAGTGTAAGAGACAATAATTGCGGGTGCACGGGTTGCTCACCTGGTAGAGCTTGCGCCCATATAAAGAGGTTCACTCCTTGACGCAGTGGGCCTGGGTTCGATTCCGACTCTCTCTCCGGTTTCATGTCCTCAGCTGTCCTGTCAAATAAAGGCCTAAAAAAATGAAAAGAGACAATAATTACAGTTAAATATGCTTCAACTCTTAATCTTTACTTCTTTGTCCATCCTTTCATTCTCGTTTTCCGCCAGCATGGTCCTAAAGGTGCAGTCGGTCGTACCGGCGGCCCCGGCCTCGTGGGACCGCCCGGCATCCCGGGTACCAGAGGAGAGCGCGGTGCAATTGGGGACCTCGGTGTTAAAGGCCAAGCAGGACCCAAAGGAGTTCCAGGTCCCACTGTGAGTAACAGCTTGTTTAACGGCTCGTCTGCCTTCAGAGTGTTTATCCGTTTATAACGGTATTTTTAAACTGCTTTCAAAGTCAAAAAGCAGTTTTGCGACAGCAGTCCCAGAATTTGATGTCCTACTTAACCCTTGTGTTGTCCTCGGGTCAAATTGACCCGTTTCAAAGGGTTTTATATCAGAAATATGGATTTCTTTCAACCAAATTGCCCAAAAATGACATGGATGATTCCATACATTACTTTCATTGATATTTATTTTTTTTGGGTACATCTACCCATCTGAGATCCACTCAACATCCTCAGATCTTAACTATTGGTCAAAATAATTCATAATTTCTGCCTTTTTAACTAAAACCTTATGTATAATTTGATATAAATGAGGTTTGTTGACCATGAATTTCAAAAATATGAATAATAAAACCTATTATTAAAACGGCTCAGGCTTTAAAAAATGCGCCAAAAGCTGGAAAAAGTGAGAAATAAATCAGAAAAAGTGACAAAAACATCAACAAAGCCCAAAAAGGACAAGTTCAAGGTTAACGGAAGACAACACAAGGGTTAAAAGGACGGTAACGTTTTCACTTGATCTCATTTCAGTCAAACATTTCATTAAGTGCAATTCAAATAAAGTTCTTAGGTTAAAGTTACTTTTTACCAAGACATAGATGCGTTTTAACATACTTTTACAAAACCAAAATTTACATACAAAAAATGAGGCAGCAGATATGTTCCTTATAAACAAGATGATGATTCTTTTTCATGTGGAAATTAAATCTGTTGATGAGTTTAAAATGGCTCATTGAAGTTTAGTTGCTCGGCTGTGAAGAAAATAACGGTATTGAAAGACTTTTTTTCACTTTAATCCACAAGCATATAAAGCAAGTAATGCTCATCAGATGTTTTTATTCATTTGCATATTGTTCCAAGGTTTAAGACCTGATTATTTAGACTCAGTGGAAGATTAAATGACTTGTGTTTTGTAGCAGTGATGTGGAACAGTTTCTGTCCTGCAGGGTCCTGGTCTGAGTGATGAGCAGGTCCTGCAGCTCTGCAGGGCGTGGTCACGGCACAGATCTCTCAGTACGCCGCCTCCATCCGGGCCAAGTGCTCACAGGGCTGCCCGTCAACAACCGGACCCTCATTGGGCCTCCGGGGTCCCTGGGCCACGGGGTCACTGGGCAAACCTGTAAGTCCCTCTCTTATCTCACAGCTGTGATTGGTGGAGAGGGTTTCTGGTTCAGTGCACCAGCTTTAGATAATAAAAACCTTATAGAAACCTCATAGAAAGAAAATGTCCATTTATAGCTGGTTCACATTTGACAGTGGTTGCAACTATCTCATTCATGGTAAAGTGTGTCCAAACCTTTGACTGGTACTGTTCAGACCATATGTTTTTAAAAAGAAAGACTGCACTTTGCACACGTTAATAATTAGCTTTCTATAAAATGCAATCCAAGCTTTAGTGTGCAACTTTTTTCTATTAATGAACGTCTGTTACATTCAAGCCATTGCCAAATGAGTTGCTACAAAGCTAATTAAGACTATCAGCTCTCTCTGTACTTCTTAGTTTAGCTATGTTCAGAAAATAGTGTAGTCTGGCAACTTTAGGGCACAGAAAATGGAGGAGGTGGTTGTGCCCAATCACCGAAGGCTTGTGTCATGTAGATGCGCCGACAGCGTTGTTGAGATTACGTGATTTATCACTCGGCCGTGGCTTGGTAGTGTTGCATTTCCCCCGACTCATTTCCTGGTTCTCCTTTTCCTTAAAGAAACATCAAATCAAGGAGAGGGTTAACTTTTCCTGCTACAGATTTCCCACCGTGGTCAGAAAGAACAGGGGAGACACTTGTTTCTCTCACTATCACTCTAGAGTTGCTAATCACTCCGAAACTAATCACCGTCACTCTCTCACTCGCTCTACCACACACTCCCCACCCCACACATGCTGGCCCTGCTATTCTCTTAAAGAGATCAACGCACACACCAGCGCACAAGTATAAACTTTAGGCGACTTACGTAGGCTACGGAGAAAGCTCTGTGTGGAGCCTCCGCAGGACCATAAATCACGCTTTAGAATTCGTCATGCGGAGACAACAACACAATATAGCTTTAATACTGTAAATAAATAAATTCTTGCTTTTCAAATTACAAGCATTATGTGCTGTATTCCTCTTCAGTGACACGGATCAGATTAAATTGTAGATGATCATCTTGCAGTAGCACACAGAGAAGAATCGAGAGTGAGTTCACCAGTGATGCTTTAGATAATAAAAACTGAAGAGAAATATAAGAACAATATAGAAAGAAAATGTCAATTTACAGCTGGTTGACATTTCAGTGATGGCAAAACCCTTAAAAACACGTTATGTACTTGTATTTCTCTTCAGTTACAGATTAAATTGTAGATGATCACCTTGCAGCAGCACACAAAGAAGACTCTAGAGGATCCTGATATCACCGTTATAAGATCATATATTACATTGAGATTCAGTGAAACATCTGGATTAAGGATTTAATTGGACACCATTTCTGCCTCCACCTGTCAGGGTAAACCAGGAAAAGTTGGAGCAAAAGGAGCCCAAGGACCTCAAGGAGACCGCGGACTAGAGGGACAGAAAGGAGCATTGGGTGACCGAGGTAACATCACATTATCGTGCTGCTTGATTATGGAAAAACATAATCACGATTATTGTTACGATTATTACTGTGAACTTTCCGTTAATACGTTTCCAGTTAAACGTTTTGAATTCCCCTTAAATAAATAATTAAAAAATGCATTCAAATGTTCGCTGACTGAGTTTAGCTTTCAGGAAGAGCAAAAGTGTGCAGCAAAAGTGTGCATGAGGGCGTGCCCTGACAGTACCTAGGTAAGGACTACTAGCCAGTCAGAAGCAGAGTATGAGGGCCCTGACAGTACCTAGGTAAGGACTACTAGCCAGTCAGAAGCAGAGTATGAGGGCCCTGACAGTACCTAGGTAAGGACTACTAGCCAGTCAGAAGCAGAGTATGAGGGCGTGCCCTGACAGTACCTAGGTAAGGACTACTAGCCAGTCAGAAGCAGAGTATGAGGGCCCTGACAGTATCTAGGTAAGGACTACTAGCCAGTCAGAAGCAGAGTATGAGGGCCCTGACAGTACCTAGGTAAGGACTACTAGCCAGTCAGAAGCAGAGTATGAGAACATGCCCTGACAGTACCTAGGTAAGGACTACTAGCCATACAGAAGCAGAGTATGAGAACATGCCCTGACAGTACCTAGGTAAGGACTACTAGCCAGTCAGAAGCAGAGTATGAGGGCCCTGACAGTACCTAGGTAAGGACTACTAGCCAGTCAGAAGCAGAGTATGAGAACATGCCCTGACAGTACCTAGGTAAGGACTACTAGCCAGTCAGAAGCAGAGTATGAGGACATGCCCTGACAGTATCTAGGTAAGGACTACTAGCCAGTCAGAAGCAGAGTATGAGGGCGTGCCCTGACAGTACCTAGGTAAGGACTACTAGCCAGTCAGAAGCAGAGTATGAGGACATGCCCTGACAGTACCTAGGTAAGGACTACTAGCCAGTCAGAAGCAGAGTATGAGGGCCCTGACAGTACCTAGGTAAGGACTACTAGCCAGTCAGAAGCAGAGTATGAGGGCCCTGACAGTACCTAGGTAAGGACTACTAGTTACAGTCTTTTTGTGTTTTTCTTAACAGGTAAAAAGGGACCGAAAGGCCTCGCAGGTGATCCAGGTCAAGGTCTGGCGGGACCCGACGGACCACAAGGCGTCAGAGGTACGACACTGTTCATCTCCACACAATCATAACATAAGGTTGAGATCTATATTACGTATCACAATGATCCATCAGAGTTTTTTAAGAAAAATATATTAAGTGATGTTTTGTTTGAATGAAAAAGTTACTATTTACTATTGAATTGTAACCAGTTGTACAAACTGGTTATAAAAATACTTCTCACTTTGTTTCATCTTGTATTGATATTTTCTGTGAATAAGGGACCAGAAGTTGTACTTGTTATTCTCAGGCTTAAAGATTTTGTCATTTCCTCTCCGCAGGTCTGCCAGGTCACCCGGCAGAACCCAAAAGGCATGGAGGGTCCCGAGGTCCTCGTGGCTTCCCTGGTCCAGTTGGTCAGACCGGCATGCTCGGGAACGCAGGCGTGCCAGGGTTTTGCGAGCGCGGGACTGCAGCATCCACGCGCGGTGATGCGCAAAGAGCAGGGTCTGGTGAAAGGACCCGTAAGTTCAAAAATGTGAACCTGAACACGAGCGACGAGTTCTGCCGTGAGATTACAGAGCGTCTGAAATTCCCCGGTGGCAACTTTAAGGTTCGTCTCATTGAATAAGATTAAGACAATAGTTTGTTAAAAGCTGCGAATGATTCTCTCGTTCATTGCAAATGTCAGGGGACCAAGTGTAGTACCCTGGGCGCTCCGCTGGTGGGCAGGGTTGGTAAGAACTAGGAACCAGAGCAGGAATGAAACCATGAAAGACTTTTCCATCTCAGCCAGATTTTAGAGGTTTTTATACTCTGAAGATCCACACACTGTTACAGCATTGAACAGGATCAGTGACGTCTGGGGGTTGTTAAGTTTGATAAAGACGCCAAATTATTCCCTCCGATTTCCTTCCTCCCTTTGGTTTATTTTTTATTTTTTCTGGATCCCTAAAGTCAGTTTTGTTGTTTAAAAATGAAAAAAAAATAAAAAAGCTATGTAAATATTTTGTAAAGTATCTCAAATACATGTACTGTGCTCTGGAATATGTTTCAGATAAACTGTCTGATGTTGTTTTTGTAATCTGAGTCTTCAGTTTGTCAGTCGCCACATGTTTAAATGTTGTGCTTTTAATTCTGACAACAAATATTCCAGAAAAGATAAATCACAGAAATGTCTCGGCTGCAGACTTTTTTTTATTTTATTCCATATTTCTTTTTAGCAATTCGACCGGAAATTAAAAAAAAAACATCAATTAACTGTGATTATCAGGCTTTTACATGTGTTTCAACAAGCGTGTTGACAAGATGACTTTATCCTCCAGACTTATTAGAACTAGATGTAAAATATAAATAGCTGGTATCCCTCGTGTTGTCTTCATGTTAACCATGAACTCGTCCTTCCAAGTCAAAATTGAAAATGAATATACTTTTTGTGCTTTTCCGATGTTTTTGTTGCTTTTTTCTGATTCATTTGTTACTTTTTTCAGCTTTTGGTGCTTTTTTTTAAAAGGTTTTACACTTATTCTTGGAATTCATGGTCATCAAACCTCATTTATATCAAATTATACATAAGTTTTTTGTTTAAAAAGGCAGAAATTATGAATTATTTTAACTAATGGTTAAGATCTGAGGATGTTGAGTGGATCTTAGATGGGTAGATGTCAAAGTTTAGTCCGGATACTGTTTTTAAACCATTAAAAAAAAAGAATTCAAATGCTATAAGATGAAATAAAACACCCAAAATATTTAATGAAAGTAATCGTTGATTTTACCTGAAGAACGTTGTATGGGATCATCCGTGTTATTTTTGGGCAATTTGGTTGAAAGAAATCCACATTTCTGATATAAAACACTTTGAAACGGGTCAATTTAACCCGAGGACGACACAACATCTAAGAAAAGAAATTCCAGTTATACCCTTTGTGCTTCTAGATAACATGAAGGGCAGAATAAACCCCTCGTACATCTTAACTGAATCCTACGTTTCATCTTCTCAGGAATCCCGTCCCTCTAAGATCTCTTATCAGCTACTGATTGGCTGAAAAGTCACGGATATCTATTTGTAATAAATGTTCAGAACATCTAGCTGCAGTGTGAATTTGAACTGCAAAAGCTGCAAAACGTTAACCTAAAAAGTCTCAAATAAAGTTCAAAATGTACATTATTTCTTACAATCTTCAATTCTAACTTTTTAACAACTTTAAAATGTCTTATTTGTAACTTAAAATGTTTTTTTCTTTGGATCTATTGAACTTATTTCTTAGCAATAAACTATGCAAAACCTTAAGAAATCTACAAATGTTTTCATGGTGTTGTAAAGTAAAGTAGTTGTATCGTAGATGACTCGCAGATGTAATTTAAAGGCCAGCAACTGACCAAATAAACATTTTAATATTTGTATAAACTACTTTATACTTTAGATCACATGCAAACTGTTCACTCAGCAAATAGAAATCTTGTTTTTTGAATAAATTATGAGACAAAATGCAAAGCAGATTTCAAGTTTTATCAGAATCTATACAGTCCTTCCCAATCACCAAAACAATAACAGCAGCAACACAAACTGTATGAAATGACACACAAACTGATTTTGAGATTTAAAAAAACAACGTCACAGTCATAAATACATTAATGAAAGATTAGGAAAAACAATACAAATAAAAAAAATACATATACGGAGATAAGAGAAAAGAAAATAACTCACATTTTTCAAACAGAAGGAGTCACATTTATACAAAATAACTCAAATATATAGTTTGACAACAAACAGTCAGCTAGCAGCAGGTTTTTTCAAATAAAAAGAAATTAAAAACTTTAACCCTCGTATCATATTCAGGTCAATACAGGTCAGGTACAAGAAGAAAAATGGTCCAAGTTCCATGTTTTCTACCTGAAATCAGCGTTTTTACCTTATTTCCTGAGATAAACATGTATTCCTGACTCAGAACATTATTCTGGATATGACACTTATGTTGTTTCCATAGTGATTTTTAACATGAATTATAACCTGATGATAAAAACGAACCCCACTTCCATCTTTAATAGTGTTCTAGTAGAGACTGATTCATTCCCTGAACATAGATGATATCTCAGCTGCTGGAAATGGAGATAAAGACGATATTTGTTGATAGATTATGAAAGAAAATCATATTTAGAATTGTTTTTCGGGTCACTTTGACCCGAGGGACACGAGAAGGTCCCGGAAGGTGAAAACGACACGAGGGTTAAAGCGTAAACACACATTCTCAATTTAAAAAAAATGAAAGTACAGAAGCACCATTAAATGACATTGTGATTCTGTGGCTCTGTGCTCGTACTCGGCTCTTTTTTTTAGTGAATCTCCCTTTAGTGATGTCAGTTTTGATGCTTTTAATCAGTAATAATCAATAATTTGTAATGCCTGAACAACACCGGTAGAGTATGTTTAGGGGCTGCAGGACGCTTAATGCCCGGTGATTAGTGACTCAATCGTTTTTTAAGAGGTCCGAGGCGGTCGTGAAGCAGGAAAGAGCATCATTAAAGCTTAAGTTGTTAAAAAATTGAATTAAAAAAGGACAACCTATCATCCAAGTTGATTGATCTGAATAAAAGATTAAATCCAGAGACTAAAACTAAATGAAACCCGTTAGAAACTGCAGATCTTTTCCATCATCAGCGATTAAAAAACGCCAGAATGAATCATTTTGAATGATTTGTCACACTAGGGCTCAATAAGAATATAAAATATTGCTGTTAAATTGACACATAACGTCCTAAAGATGAAACAATAACTAGGATTTAATGACACATTTGTCTGAAATTCTGTTTTAATTGTTAAAATTGCTAAATTAAAGTGGATTAAGACATGTTTTATAACTCAATAAGTGTAATATGGGTAAATTTAGGTCAGAAAGAGCTTCAAAATGTCGGTTATTTGATACGTTTCGTACACTGCGCAGCTCTACGTCGACTATATGCGTAAGCAAAATAGCGCATTGAGACTTTTAAGTAGGGTTGGGTATCGCTTGGCTTTTTACGGTTCCGTTAGCCGTTAGTCTCTCAATATATTAACGTTTTAAAGTACTCAAATACATAATAAGTATGTTGCCGCATGTTTTGATGAATTCAACGTGCTTCCCCTTTGCATGTAATTGTTTTTAACATATGTCACATTTTGCAAAGTCAGAATCCTTGGCTATGAAATATACACACACACACACACACACACACACACACACACACACACACACACACACACTTTCGACCGCTTGGCTTTACTTCAAATGCACTGATAGACTAGCAGAGCAAGTGTAATATGTTAACTAGCGATCACGGTGAATAGTTGATATGCTTTTACGACCGCTTTGGTGATTCCAAAGGAACCAAAATGTGGTCCAGATCCTACAGATTGCGTTGGAACCGCGGTTCCATAGTGGGACCGGGTTTCGGTACCCAACCCTACCTTTAAGTCACGTAAGAGAACTCAGAAAGTCACCGTCGCTTATTAAATTAGACGTTAATTGTTGTGAGATGGACGATTTTAAAGTGATGGCAAGAAACTAGGAAAACTAAGATGGACAAAAAAATGTAGAAGATAGAAAAGATAATGTTGGTAAAGTGTTAGCTTCATACGTACTGTAGTTTAAAGAAGGAAATAGTTTATTTTGGTATTATTTTAAATATCACTGGAGCAGACGTATATATAATATACATATTAAAATAATAATCTATTCTTTATTAATCCCACAAGGGGAAAATACAATTTACACTCTATTGTTACTACACACAGGCCTGATCTACACACACATGCTCAGTACCTATACATGCACTAATGGAGAGATGGCAGAGTGGGGGGGGGGGGCTGCCCATGGAAAGGCGCCCCGAGCAGTTGGGGGTTAGGTGCCTTGCTCAAGAGCACCTTGGCAGTGCCCAGGAGGTGAACTAGCACCTCTCCAGCTACCAGTCCACCACCATACTTTGGTCTGAACGGGGACTTGAACCAGCGACCCTCCGGTTCCCAACCCAACTCCCTACGAACTGAGCTACTGCCCCCCTTTAGTTACCTTTGCAGCTCAGGTAAAGTCAGTTGAGAGAGAATTAGATATTTAGATATTACGTAGTTTTGATTAACTGGGCTAATACTACTTTGGTGTCCAGCTTAGAGTAAAACGTTATAATTTTAAAATACTTAGTCTCTGCAACAGTTTCCCCATCGGGCTTTTGAGTGATTTCTTCAGAAACTACCAGACAAATTCATAAAAAAATACATTTTCCTTCATCAAGTTGTTCTTTTGCTGGTTTTAAATCTGCATTAATTCATGCTCAGTCTTCCTGTCCGATGCTCTTTCCTGCTCCGACACGCTTAGACCTTCCTTCAAGTTCATTCATTTTCTTCAAGTTCATTTAGAGGACGGCATTTTTAGTCCTTCATTGCAACATGCAGCAAAGGGCCGTAGGTCAGAGCCGAACCCGCGGCCGCTGTGTCGAGGAGCAAGCTTCTACACATGTGCGCCTGTTCTACCGACTGAGCTAACCTGGCCACACAACAGCTGTTTTTGATAAGGAGCCATTAAATTAACATTTTAAAGGATTGTGACAAAGACAGCGAGACTTTTACAAAGCAAAAATAAAAGTTGTCAGTGCTTTCTATTTTGACTTCCTTAATACATTTTGTCACAATGAAATGTCGTGAGATGAGACTGAACCTGAGATATTGGACCCATAATGCTTCTTTTGGAGGCTCATAATCTTTAGAAAAAACTGTACTAATGTGTTTCAGGGCTTGCTGGTCAACTAGCTAAAGCTTTGTTGGTGTAGATCTGGTGTGAATGAGACATCCGCGGCTGTATTTACTCATGTAAACAATTAGTATTTGTATAATTGGGAACAAAAGAGGAACATTTGATGGGTTTTCCTGGTTAATTATACTAGAAAAATTGTAAATGTGTCTCTGTATCTCTGTACCTTTCTTAGTAAATACAGCCCTGAGAGAAGCACCGGTGAAATGATGTTAATATATTGTTTGCATAATATGTTTCTCTAAATTTCATCCAAGCCCTCAAGTACAAATTGCATGTAAAGGATTAACAAGAGGAGACTAAAACCGAGCTAAGCTGTTGCAGTGGAAGACAGAGGATAAATAACTATAGCTTCACACTTATAATACTATAAATACACATTTCATGATAAGTAACACTGTCTGCAAGGCACAGCATGGCGAGGCAGTGAGAAACATTTCCCGAAAGACAATCTATCAATCTATATTCTATAATGTGAATATATATTGCTTCTAATAAAGTAATAAAGTGTAGAGGACAGGAAGCGAAAGCACAGTCCATCCTGTGGAAGAGAGACCCGTACCATGAACAGCAGCGTCTCAGACTGTCTCTGAGTTTGTTGACACAAACTTGGCACATCGTCTACTTTACAATCAGTCCAGCGATCACCAAAGCCAGCAGCAACAAACCGCCGGACCCTGCAGCCAAAAGAAAAATAAGGATCAGGATCTCCCACACATTACCACGACCATGTTAGCACAAAATGAGTTTCTGAGTCACTTTCTGTCATACTATAAGGTACCATTGTTTGTTTTTTTCCAACCTGGACCTTATTTTCCTATGTTTTTGTCTCTAAGTGACTGATGGGAACAAGAATCTTTGACATTGGTCCAGTATTAAAACCCTCATGTTGTCCTTGGGTCAAATTTGACCCGTTTTTCAGTGTTTTTCATCACAACAAATGAGTCTTCAAAATAAGTGATGAAAATATCAACATTAGAAATATCAAATAACTGGAAAACATCTAAAAAAGCACCCACTACATTGAAAAAGTGACAAAAATGTCAGAAAAAGCTATAAAAGTTTGTTTTTTCATGTTTGATGGAAAGACAACACAAGGGTTAAGAGATCACTGCAGTGTAACATTAATGTCACCTTCAATTTCCATCCACTAAAAGTGTTTTTTACCATTGACAGGCTCAGATTATTAGTCTAAGTGTCTGACAACATTAAGGAAAGGATCCCTACAGAGATAGACCTTTTACTAAAGATCCTAAATAAAATAACACCAAAATCGCTAAACCACCAGAATCCATTTAACCCTCATGTTGTCCTCAGGTCAAAACGCTCCAAACGGTATTTCGTTACCTTGTACCTGTACATGTGTAATGACAATAAAGCTATCTATCTATCTATCTATCTATCTATCTATCTATCTATCTATCTATCTATCTATCTATCTATCTATCTATCTATCTATCTATCTATCTATCTATCTATCTATCTATCTATCCATCTATCTATCTATCTATCTACCCATCTATCCATCTACCCATCTATCCATCTATCTATCTATCTATCTATCTATCTACCCATCTATCTATCTATCTATCTATCTATCTATCTATCTATCTATCTATCTATCTATCTACCCATCTACCCATCTACCCATCTATCTATCTATCTATCCATCTATCTATCTATCTATCCATATATCTATCTATCTATATATCTATCTTGCTTGGTCTGATTTTTCTAAATTTTATCTTCTCAATAAATCCACACTGCACATGTAATATTGTTGCATTTTTAACATGATTTCATAAAAAATAATCGTGCTTTACAAGCAATACAAAAAATAAAGTCCTTTTTATCAATGATGATGTCCAGCTGTTAACCCAATGTTTTTATACCCATAGGGGGAGAAAGGACCAAGAGGACCAGGCGTTGTGGTATGCGCCCAAATATCAAACTGCATTACAAAATTGTATTGAATAAACAGCAAAATTCTACTCTGGTGCCTGTAATTAAAATCTTACACCAAGTCTTTGTATCTTTGTCCTTAGCAATGTGACCTGGTTAAGAAGATCAGAGAAAACTGTCGTAAGTATGATTCAATAAGTACCAATAATGTCATTCCATGAAAACAATCATATGAATCCTACATGTGTTATGTACTACAGACAATGTCTCATGTTTTTTCTCCCTTTTATTCTACCAGCTTGCTGTTATGGTAAGTAAAAAAAACTTTTTAATACACAATTAGATTTTGATAACGTATTGTAAGCACTACTATAAAAAGAATAAAATGCTCCATGTGTACGCCTTTAGGTCAGCAGGAATGCCCGCTCTACCCCACTGAGCTGGCCTTTGCCCTGGATGCCTCTTTAGACGTTCAACAACCAGCCTTCAACAATATGCGTGAGACAGTCCTGCGCCTAGTCAGAGACATCACCATCTCCGAGAGTAACTGTCCAAGAGGAGCTCGCGTTGCTATAGCCCTTTACAATGAAGACGTGACCACTGAGGTCCGGTTTGCTGAAGCAAAGAAGAAACGTGCCCTGGTGCAGCACATCGAAGGACTGCAGACCCTGAAAACCCGCAAGCCGCGCAGCTTGGACACGTCCATGAGCTTTGTGGCCCAGAACATCTTTAAGCGAGTGCGCAGTGGCTTCCTAATGAGGAAGGTGGCCATCTTCTTTGTTGGTGGGGCAGTCAGTAAGCCACGAGAAATTACTAATGCTGCTCTTCGCCTCCATAATGCTGGAATTGCCTCTCTGTTCTTGGTTAACCGTAACGACAGAGCACTCAGCCAAGCACTGCAGGTAAAACAAAGAAAAAACAAAAATTATCTCAAAAAGAACTTTGCAGTACATATGTTTCTAAGGCATATTTGCAGTGTCTGTCTCGAAAGAAAAGAAATGACAGTGTAGATTGTATTTTGATTACTTTTGGCTCTTTTTTTGTCACCAGGTCAACAACACAGCACTGGGCCAGGTAATTGTCCTGCCAAACCCTGGAAGTGCACAGTACAATTCAGTCATCCAAAAGGTGATGAACTGTCATGTGTGTCTAGGTAAGACCTCTGTGTTTGTGCATTAATAATGACATTACATTCTTATTGTTTAGTAGTGTTATATTATTTTATTTTAGATTCACACTAAAAATACCCATTTAAAAAATGATCTCATTTTCATCCAGATGTGTTGCTTTAACATCCAATAGTTGGCCACCAGCCACTGTGACAGATGGATTTTTTTCCCATCATAAATGTGAAATACAGAAATGAAGGAGCATCATTTTTGAACTTGTTAAGAATACACATTTAAGTTCTTTGAAGTTGTAACAATGTTGTGCCTCTTAATTTTTAGCTCAAATCCAAGGAAATGGTGGACTTGGTTGAAATGTTAAAGAACAACAATGGCAAAAAACAACTAATGAATCACTAAATTCTCTTTACCTGCCAAGTATGCGGTTAGCCAGATTGATAGTTTTATCCACCAATGGCAAAAATCAACCACATTTGCTGTGTGGTTGGTTGTTATTTTCAGGTCCTGAATAGCCTTAATCATGTATCGTTTAACCATTTGTACAAAGAATCCACAGACACTAACAGTACAGTGACTGGGCAGGATCCAAGTACATCTCTTGATCAGAAATAAATTGCATTAATGTAACATTAGATTATGTGTCTTTGTTTTTCAGATGTCTGCTCTCCGGATCAAATATGTGACTATGTGCCCCCATCGGTCGGCCGAGATAGGAGGTCTTCTACCACAGACGTGGACATTGATATGGCTTTCCTCATGGACAGCTCTAAGTCTACATACCCAACTGTCTTTACTGAGATTAAGCGCTACATAGCGCACATAGTGGAGCAGCTACAAATCTCTTCAAATCCCACATCGTCCATTCACCACGCCAGAGTGGCTGTGATCCAGCAAGCACCTTACGAGTTCACCCACAACAAAACTGGCTCTCCCATTCGTGTGGACATCGGTTTGACGGAGCACCACTCAGCTCACGATATTGTCAAATTTCTTCTGGAGAAGACACCACAGTTAGAGGGTGGCCGTGCACTGGCAGCGGCTATCGAATCGACAGTGGAGCAAGTGTTTGAGAAGGCCCCTGCCCAGCGTGACAGGAAAGTACTGATGCTCTTTGTGACAGGAAGTGTTGAAGAAGAAGAGGAGCAGCTGGTGCGTATCGCCACTGAGGTCAAGTGCAGAGGCTACTTCCTGGTCATCATGGGTGTGGGTAAAGGGTTGAGTGCTGGAGATGCTCGTGTCTTTTCACGCATGGCCAGCGAGCCATCGGATGTCTTCTTCAAGCGGCTGGACAGCATCTCACACTTTTATGAAAAACAAATCCAGACCTTCGGCCAGCTGCTGCCAAAGTACATCAGCAGTAAGTTCAAGACAGATATCCATCTATTATTTTGCCTTTTTGCATTCTATTTTTATTCACTATTTTAGACTTAATGCCAGTAATTAATCGGTTCAAATAAGTCTCTGTGAGTGACATCCTGTGTTTTTTTCAGTTGAAAATGCTTTCTACATGTCCCCTGAAGTATCCAAAAACTGCAAGTGGTTCCAGAGTGACCAGCCACTTAAAAACCCCTTTACATCATCACACCAACAGGAGTAACTATTATATTATATTTATATGCTCTATCACTTGTTTGTTAATTTGTTGGGAAATTGTTGGTTTTATTCATTATTTATGGGTACATTTGTAGAAAACATCAGAAACATCACGAAGACCACCAAGCAGTTCATCAAAGCAAGCACAAAGGTAAGTGTGGACGTAAACTTAAAGGTCTTCATATTGTGAAAAGTGAGATTTCAATGTGTTTTTTTATTTAAAAAAAAAAAAAACAGGCCGAGGTGCTATATAAATATGGTGTAAGTATCAAAAAGGTGCAAAGAAATGCACACAGCCTGTATTCAGAAACGGTGGCTTTAAACCATTCACTGTGAAAAAGGCTGGACGACGCGTCTCCACTTCCTCCCACTGTACAAAAGCCGAGACAAAATATCCCGGACACGGGTGCGGCCATCTTGCAATTTTGGCCCCCATAAAACCGCACAACAAATCACGAGTCAATCCCAGGTGTTTTAAAGCATCAAAGAACATAAATTATACTTATCTGAAAAATTTAACAAACCTCAGCGTGATCTTAAATGACAGAAAACATCTTTGGCCCCCGTCTGCTAACATTGGACGGGGTGGTGTCTACGATGCACCACCCCAGCTGTTCCTCCATGCACTTGCTAGTAGCTCAAGGAGGCAAGGGAGGACTAAAAAACATGGACTCCTCAAAAGATTATCTTGAAGTTGTGTCCACTATAAGAACGTTGCTGTTGTACTTTCTCAGCGTAAAGCACAGTAACATAAAACACATCACTCGCCCGGACATGACAGTAATATGATCTTGGTAACACTAACATTTATTAACAACTACAGGTCTGCTTTGCTCAACATGTCAACATGATTTGAATTATGCGATGCCCTGCCTTGACATCACTTCTTCTTACCCCCTCAGATGCAGATGAGCTGCACGTCTCTAATGTCACCTCCAGCAGCTTGATATTACGTTGGACCAACCCAGACTCCAAGCTCTTTGTCTACTTTGAGGTAGTGGTGACTCGGTTGCACGACCATGCTCTGGTGCTGAAGACCAACGTGTCAGGCACAGAGCTTTCTGTGGACAACTTAGAGAGTGCTCAAACATATCATGCTGTGGTCACCGCTCACACTGCAGAGGGTCAAATGGTCTCCACTCGCAAAGGCATCATGACTACCAGTAAGTCCATAAACACATCTACACAAATGTGTTTTATTGGAGAAGATTACATATTCAAAAGAGCAATACACAATATTTCCCCTTGTCCCGAACACTAAAGATAGCAGTATATTAAATATACTGGATGGCAGTCCAACCTGGCCTGGGAACGCGTCGGGATCCCCCAGTCGGAGCTAGTTGATGTGGCCCGGGAAAGGGAAGTTTAGGGTCCCCTACTGGAGCTGCTTCCCCCGCGACCCGATACCGGATAAGCGGTCGAAGATGGATGGATGGATGGCAGTAACTTGATCAATTTCCCTAGATAATAAGATTGGGTTTTGAAACAGCTCGGTCTGGAAACGTTTAATTATCCTGCTTCAGTTCATAATTTTGCGGGAACCAATCACAAACTGGCTTATTTATCTGCCGCGCTATTGGTGGGTTTAACACGATGACAATAGAGAAGCGACCAATCAGCTTCTTGTTTACATTTAACATAGTGGCGGCCACCGAAGAGCAGCGAACCCGTTGATGCCGCTGTTGCTTCTACATCCCCTGGATCGTTGATCTGATTGGTTGAAGGATTATCCAATTGCATACACTGAACTATGCCTGTTGGTCCCGCCTCTTGTGCAGAGAAAATAATGAGCAGACACCACAGACCAACGCTCAATCTCAAATCTATTGAGCTTGGCTTGGTCTGGTGTTAGCCAGACTAGATTTTGGTGAGTTTTTTTAATAATGTTAAGCTGTTTGATGACTTATGGTTTCACTCTTCCAGAAGCGGCGGAGCATAAGCCAGAGCATAAGCCAGTCAGCCAAGGCTCCAGTTTTGTAAATACTGAACCACTGGACCAACCAGAAACTGGTGAGTGACTACACATGCATTTATGCGCTTCTCTTTGTTATGCATAATCTATGACCTATATTCTGTAATTTTGAACCTGCATCACTTGTTATTTAGTAGAAAAAATAGTGCTGTATTTGAACTTTCAGGATAAATCCATTCAATATTTACTTTATATTTGCTGCATTAATATTCTTGTATTTGGCTGTTTCCTAGGCAGAATATTAGTCACATAAATAAAACCTGAAAGTAAGTGCTATGCTGTAATGCAGCCATATTTTAACTTGAATAATATGCAAGTCACTAGTACATGCCAATATATACTGTGGCTTACTGAGTCTTAGTTTGCATATCTTTTCTTAATGTGTTATGACAAACGAGTTGAGTTTGCACTATATGTGCCATTTTGGAGAAAAAGGCCTCTTAGAGGGAATGATGAACACTTACAAGGGTGCATATTTGTTGTAGAAGTGAAGCCTTACAGCTGCTGCTTCTTAGAAAAGGCAACACTTAAGGCATAACTTAGACATGAGAACTCTATACTGGCTGTATGTTCTGAGTGTCTCAGAAAAGACTTGCAGATTTTTTTTATTGTGGGGTCAATAACCTGGACCACATAGCCATGCACATCCTGGATGATCAACATGCACTAACAAAACAGTAGCAGTAGTTTTAACTAACTTTCAATTTACCAATGGAAACCTACACTTACATGCAAACCTCTTTCTTTCTACTGACTGCTTCATTTTTAAATGTCCAAGATCCTAATAATGCAACAAACCTGAACCTCTGAAGTCATTTTGAATGCCTTTTCCTTCAGCACTAAGTTTCATTTGACTAAGACCCACTAGACCCTAAAACACCCCTTAGCTTCTAATATGAATGTACCCATTACAGCATCTTCTTTAACAGCACACAGTAATCACTCAGTATGACTCCTAGTTGTTATTTTACAGTGCATACAGAAAGTATTCACAGCGCTTCCCTTTTTCCACATTTCGTTGTGTTACAGCCTTTTTTTTAAATGGATTCAATTCATTTTTTTCCCTAAAAATTCTACACCAATGCCCCATAAAGACAACATGAAAACAATTTTTTTAATGTTAGCAAATGTGTTATATAACAAATAACAAATATACAATATGTACATAAGTATTCACAGCCTTTGCTCAATATTTTGTTGTGGCACCTTTGGCAGCAGTTACAGCCTCAAGTCTTTTGGGATATGAAGTCACAAGCTTGGCCCACCTATCATTTGCCAGTTTGGCCCATTCCTCTTTACAGACCCTCTCGAGCTCCATCAGGTTGGATGGGGAGCGTCGGTGCACAGCCATTTTCAAATCCCTCCAGAGATGTTCAATGTGATTCAAATATGGGCTTTGGCTGGGCCACTCTAGGACATTCCCAGAGTTGTCCTGAAGCCACTCCTTCGATATCTTGGCTGTGTGCTTAGGGTCGTTGTCCTGTTGAAAGATGAACCGTCGGCCCACTCTGAGGTCAAGAGCACTCTGGAGCCAAATTTCTTCCAGGATGTCTCTGTACATTGCTGCTTTCATCTTTCCCTCAATCCTGACTAGTCTCCCAGTTCCTGCCGCTGAAAAACATCCCCACAGCATGATGATGCCACCTCCATGCTTCACTGTAGGGATGGTATTGGCCAGGTGATGAGCGGTGCCTGGTGTCCTCCAAACATAACGCTTGGCATTCACGCCAAATATTTCAATCTTTGTCTCATCAGACCAGAGAATATTGTTTCTCATGCTCTTTGAGTCTTTCAGGTGCCTTTTGGCAAACCCCAGGCGGGTCATGTGCCTTTTATTAAGAAGTGGCTTCCGTCTGGCCACTCTCCCATACAGGCCTGATTGGTGGAGTGCTGCAGCGATGGTTGTCCTTCTGGAAGGTTCTCTTCTCTTCACAGAGGAACCCTGGAGCTCTGTCAGAGTGACCATTGGGTTATCGGTCACCTGCTTAACTAAAGCCCTTCTCCCCCAATTACTCAGTTTAAAGGGACGGCCCGCTCTAGGAAGAGTCCTGGTGGTTCCAAACTGCATCTACTTATGGATGATGGAGGCTACTGTGCTCATTGGAACACATCAAAGCATTTTTTCTGTACCCTTCCCCAGATCTGTGCCTCGAGACAATCCTGTCTTGGAGGTCTATAGACATGCACTGTTAACTGTGGGACCCTATGAAGACAGGTGTGTGCCTTTCCAAATCATGTCCAACCAACTGAATTTACCACTGGTGGACTCCAATGAAGCTGTAGAAACATCTCAATGATGATCAGTGAAAACAGAATGCACCTGAGCTCAATTATGAGCTTGATCACAAAGGCTGTGAATGCTTATGTACAAGTGATTTATTTGTTTTTTTTATTTTTAATAAATTAGCAAAAATCTCAAACTAACTTTTTTGAAGTTGTCATTATGGGGTATTATGTGTAGCATTTTGACAAAAAAATTGTAATCCATTTTGGAATAAGGCTGTAACATAACAAAATGTGGAAAAAGTGAAGCGCTGTGAATACTTTCCGTATGCACTGTAACTAACTAACATACTCATCTTCTCTCTGTCTGTCGTCCATCACTGCTGTTGTTCTTTTTCTTTTTGCATGTTCTAGTTATTGTATTTGCAGACCCATGCTCACTTGACTATGACCCTGGAATGCCGTGCAAAGACTATCAGGCTAAGTGGTTCTTTGACAGACAGAACGGGATCTGTACACAGTTCTGGTATGGAGGTTGTGAAGGCAATGAAAATAGGTTCGACACTGAGGCTCTCTGCCTGAAAAACTGCATGAGGTCAGGTAAGTGGCTGTCACTGCCAGGCCCCCTGAGGGAACGTTCTGGCCCCTGGTGTGATGGCATAATATATAATCACACATATAATCGCATTTTATGAGCTTCAATTGCAGATACCAAGCCCACAAATGACTGCTCGCTAAACCTTGCTCCACAACAATGATTGTCCAATAATAGCTTAGCAACCAAACACGCCAGGCCTGTTAAGCTCTGAATTTTTCCACATGCTACAATGGTGTGCATGGGACTCTATTAAAAGGGTTTTTTTGTTATGTTTTTTAAATCACCACTATAAAAGCAAAAACAAAGTGGGAAAACTATAAAGAATAAATGGAACAGTGTGTTTATCTGATTTGCAAACACTAGCATGTAATGACTAACTAGCTACCCGTAGTAGTAGCCTATATCTCCAGAGATAGAGGGCATGTCAGCTAAACAATTGTAGAGAAGATTACAGGAAATATCTGTTTGTGGCTGGAACAGGGTTAGGACTAGGGCTGAACAATTTTGGAAAATAATCCAATTGCAGTTTCTTTCACCAAATATATATAATAATTCATAATTTCTGCTTTTCTAACTCAAACATTAGGAATAATTTCTTATAAATGAGCAACAGAAAACATCTCCTCACTATCTGCTAGCTGCCTGTCCCCAGGATGCACTGTAAAAAACACGGTCTCCGTAGACAGCCCAGTGTCTACAAACGGCAACAAAAACATACTGAGCCCACCTGCACCACAAAGCATACACAACCAGCATGGAAGCACAGAGGGGAGGGGTAGGGGACGGGATGAGGAGGAGGGAGGGGCAAGCTAGCCTTGTTCTGTTTGAAAATACTTCAAACGTCAACAGGAAGTAACATCACCCAACATCTCTTAGAGCACCTTTAATACAGAAGTATGATGGGAAGCTAAGGGTGGCTATATGTAACTTTCACTTTGTGTTGATTGACAGTGTTTTTACCCGAGCTTCTGTCGTAAAGATCTTTTCTTTACGGTGCTGGACGGGTTATTTTCATTGTTAGTTACATTTGCTATTACAGGTCATTTATGATCATCAGGTGAAAAATGACAGTTTCAGAAACGTTAAAAAGTCCCATATAGCTTATATATTATAACTTTATAAGTAGAAAAAGAAAAGCAACCTGTTGATGTGGACAATTTGTAACAGATAATAAGGATTGCACCTGAGTACATGTCTGTGGTCATTTACATCAACATTGCACCATGTTGGAAATCCTCCTGAAAAGTCTATTTCTTTCAAGCTGAAACTAATATCCATATTTCATGTTTCCACAGTGCCAGAGCCTCAGCCAAAAGTGCAGCAGGTTGAACAAGTGGAGATCTTTCCGTCTCCTGGTGAGCTCTCATATACACTAACTACTGTAAAGAGCATGAATAGTTTTCTGTAGGCCTACAGTATTATGTTACTGCTCCTTCCCTTCTGACTCCCTGTTTTGAAGACGTAACTGACGTTGATGTGGGTGCATGTGTATGCTTTGCAAATACCAGCCGAGAGGAAAGAAAAGGTATTTCCTCCTGGTTTTAAACAAGCGAACCCACATCCTCAAAACATGATGATCTAATCTTTTCAGACCACCCCTAATGTTGGGCACATATCTGGACATCAAGTCACCAGATATGCATCTTACTGTTACATAATTCAATTTCCAGAAACTGTGCTCCCTTTGCAAAACATTATGTTCTTATTATTCAACTGGAAACAAACCAACCTCCTCCGCTGCCCCTGACAAGGTTTAAATGACTGAAGGAACAAATAAAAAGCAAAACATAGAAAGCTGAGAAGGTAGGGCTGGGTTATAGGGAGAAAATCTGATCTCACAATATTCTTGACCAAATACCTTGATATTGATATTGATATTGCAGCGATATTCTAGGGTTGGCACTCTGTGCTTTAACAAAATATCTTCACACGTAGATTTTAGATAAATAATCATCAGTAATGTGGACATAATGTCTAAGTGGGGAAAAGGCAAATAATAGAACAGTTACAACAATCTGGTAAGATCAGAAAAGTACATCACTTTAATGTAATGTAACACGATATTACTATATATCGATATATAGCCCAGCCCTATGAGAAGGTTAAGCTTTTGACATAAGAACGAGCCAAGTCATAACCAAAAAGAAAATGAATGGCAAGCCTTGTTCACTGGTTTGTTGTTTTTCTGGCAGCAGTCCTCATACAGAGCAAGTTCCAGAGCAGTCGATTGTCAGTAGCACATCAGCTGTGGAGTGAATTGGCACAAGATCCTCACAGTATTACAAAGTATACTCCAAACCAAATGAGCTATATCTCATTATGGAATAATAAAAGTCTGCTGGGTTGGAAGTACTTTTGTTTTCTTTGAAACATTTCTAAGCATTACACCAATTTTCTCTCCACAAAATAAACAGTTCACTGGCAAAATGCTGCCATCATCTTTATTAATAATCACCATCAAGGCAGCATAAAATCTGCAGGTGCAGAATTACGCAGTGTTTTTACGAAGAATTTTCTGCTGACTTTTCCGCAGATTTCAAGTCAATTTTATAAAAATAAAAGAAAGCTCAGAATGTTAAAGGTCCCGTGGCATTCCTCAAAAGCTACAGACTCAGAAATAGCGCGTCCTAAGGAAAGCTCATTGTGGGGCTGTCATTCTGCACCAAGGCTGAATTTTGTGAAAGAGACTTCAGATACAGTATTAGGGACCACTAAGGTCTATATAAAGAGACTTCAGATACAGTATTAGGGACCACTAAGGTCTATATAAAGAGACTTCAGATACAGTATTAGGGACCACTAAGGTCTATATAAAGAGACTGCAGATACAGTATTAGGGACCACTAAGGTCTACATAAAGAGACTGCAGATACAGTATTAGGGGACCACTAAGGTCTACATAAAGAGACTGCAGATACAGTATTAGGGGACCACTAAGGTCTACATAAAGAGACTGCAGATACAGTATTAGGGGACCACTAAGGTCTATATAAAAGAGACTTCAGATACAGTATTAGGGACCACTAAGGTCTATATAAAAGAGACTTCAGATACAGTATTAGGGACCACTAAGGTCTATATAAAAGAGACTTCAGATACAGTATTAGGGGACCACTAAGGTCTATATAAAAGAGACTTCAGATACAGTATTAGGGGACCACTAAGGTCTATATAAAGAGACTTCAGATACAGTATTAGGGGACCACTAAGGTCTATATAAAAGAGACTTCAGATACAGTATTAGGGGACCACTAAGGTCTATATAAAAGAGACTTCAGATACAGTATTAGGGGACCACTAAGGTCTATATAAAAGAGACTTCAGATACAGTATTAGGGACCACTAAGGTCTATATAAAAGAGACTTCAGATACAGTATTAGGGGACCACTAAGGTCTATATAAAAGAGACTTCAGGTACAGTATTAGGGGACCACTAAGGGTATATAAAAGAGACCTCAGATACAGTATTAGGGGACCACTAAGGTCTATATAAAAGAGACTTCAGATACAGTATTAGGGGACCACTAAGGTCTATATAAAAGAGACTTCAGATACAGTATTAGGGGACCTCTAAGGTCTATATAAAAGAGACTTCAGATACAGTATTAGGGGACCACTAAGGACTATTTAAAGACTTCAGACAGGGGACAGTTTTACATTCTGGATCACCGCTGAACCTGTAAAAACTAATCTGCAGATTCTTTTTTGGTATGGCCATTATCAATAACGGTAATGCTATATTTACTGCTGATTGAACCACTCATTGTTGTTCATATTTAATTCAAGTCTAATTTAGTGAACAGATGTTGAAAGCATGGCACCTTCCCAGAGATGTGGTCTCTTCCAGTTGCATGTGTTCTCACACTTGTCCTGTTTGTTATTCTTTGTAGCTTCCCTTACAGCGGCCTCTACAGCCGTGGATATTTGCCAGCTTCCCAAAGAGGAAGGTACTTGTGCCAAATTTGTCCTTAAGTGGCACTACGATGTCTCCAGCATGAGCTGCACACGCTTCTGGTATGGAGGCTGCGGGGAACCAGAATCGCTTTGACACACATCAGCAGTGTGTGACAGCTTGTGGAAAACCAGGTACTTTGTCCATACTAATAACCTTCCAGTGTCCCTGATCAGATATTGTCAGTCCAAAGGTTACTGACCAATGAAGGGGACACCTCAGATTCTTTATGGAAGTGCATTGCATTTGCCAATTTCTTGTTTTTTTATTCTTGTGATATAAAAACAAACTCAATGTCGCATAATTTTGATGGATGTCAGTTATTTCAGAGTTAAAAGTTTTACACTTTCCATCAGTGGAAGATCAAGTTATGACACAGGGTCTCCCAGTCTGTGTTTATGTTCACACAGTGGTGGAAATAACTAAGTACAGTTACTCAATTATTGTTACTTAAATAAAATTACAAATGTACCAAATTACCAATACAGATCAGCTAATGCTGATGAAGCATGCTCACTGCATGCCTAACATGCTCAACACCGATAAATATAGCAGTTAGCATTTGGCTAAAACTTCCTCTGAACCCTACTACCCCAGCAACCTATAACATCAGTTCCTCTGGCTTCATTAATTAGATGGATCTTATTATAATGACATCCATGTCATATAACTGCAAGATACAGAATAAAGGGAAATAGTAAGTAAAATGTATTTCTACAGCACCTTTCTAGATTAAATGCCACAATACGCTTTACAATGATGCATCACAATTCTCTCTAGAATGATTCAATGCTCAATTCTGATAAGTTAATAATTGATTTGAAAAAAAGTTAAAATAGAAAACAGAGTAACGGATGAGATAATGGACAACAAGTATAACTACCTACCAAGATGATTTAGGTCATTAAAACATTCTTAAAAGGTCCCTGCCACACAAAATCGTAATTACTCACATTCTTTGAAATAATTAGGTTTGTGTTACGTTGTGATTGTGAAGATGAGCTGCAACTTCCTCTGTCAGCTCTAGCCACTGGAAAGAAATAAGAGGAGGAATCAGACCAATCACAACAGCTGGTCAGTCTGATGTCATGCTGCCTGAGCTCACTACTATTCATGAGCTCGCCCAGTTGTGCTGGGTAGAGGATACTGATAGCCAGGGTCACATTGGAGAGCTGTTAGCCAATCAGAGTCAAGCACCTATTGAATATTAATGAGAACTGGCACTAATGGAGCTGATTCTAGCTGCAGGCTTTCTATACCACACTAGAAGGGCTATGAGTTCATGGTAGGACTCCAGACATTAGACATTAGTTGCTCAGTCCGTAGGGAGTTGGGTTGGGAACCTGAGGGTCGCCGTACGGACCAAAGTACAGAGTGTGGATTGGTAGCTGCAGAGATGCCACTTCACCTCCTGGTCACTGCTAGTTGCCCTTGAGCAAGGCTCCGTACCTCCCAACCGCTCAGGGCGCTGGTCCAGCTGGCAGCCCACTCAATCAGACATTTCTCCAGTTGCGCATGAATAGGTCCTGAGCATGTGTGTGTATTTCAGGCCTGTGTGTAATGAGTGTGATAGAAGTCTCTTT